>CM076144.1:49285731-49428231 GCA_038025085.1 Tetragonia tetragonoides
GGACCTTACTGAATCAGTGGAAATCAGTGGATGGATTTTACTCAATCAGTGAGAATCAGTGGCAGGACCTTACCCAATTATTGAGAATCAGTATAAATAAATGGAAAAGAAGGCACCCTTAATAGTATAGAAATATATCAACAATTCGGTTTGATCATGATCCGCCAACCTCACAATCGCAAAGGGAAAAGCAGAAAGTGGGAGACAGCAAATAATGTTCAAGTATTGTATATAAGAAGGCCTCACAAAATGCCTAGACTAGATAGAGTTACTATAGAATCACATTCTGCCAATGACTTTTTATTATTACCATTAGGCATTGGCGTATCAAATCCAGGCACCACCAATTGAACACTTGCATTAATCCATACATAGGCATGTGAATTTTGTCATTCACAGGACCCATAAATGAAAACAACTGAACCCACAATGTATCTGCAGTCATGAGTTTACTTCCCAGTTGCCACCCTATAGTTTTAGAACAGGCTATTCATCACTTTTCTAGTATTTACCTTTTGAAGTTTCATGACTTTGACATTCCAAGAATAGATTGCCCAATGGGTGGAAAGTGGAAACCTATATAAGCCATGACCAAAGAAAAAATATATATATATACAAAAGACACCCGGCCTTATTCATATTCTAAGAAGACCTAAATCACTAATTATTCTCACGCACGTGGATGAGAGCTGGCTGCATATAAATCCAATGAGATTCTATCCTAAAATTAATTGGTGTTAGGTGGAGTAACGCATTGACTTACATACAATCCAACTCTCTCAAATTCTTTTAATGTGGGACGTGGGTTATACTCTTAACAATTGAAAAGTTCTCAGAAATCACATACAACTAATTAACTTACTGCCGACATGAAATAGTACAACAAGTTTAATTTGTACCTAAAATGAATCATCCACTTGTATATTGAATGTAAATGGCGAATTTGATCATTAATGTTGTGTCAATGCAACAATCAATAATGAATAATAGAGTACTACTTCTTTGACGAATTTAACAACTTAGGGTCTGTTCTCTTCACCTTCTTTTTACTGAACTTCTCTGCACAATACTTAACTAAACTGAAATTTACTGAACTGAACTGAATTTTTCTGAACTGAACTTATTTTTACTGAATCTACAATTACAAAGAGTAAATTTATTCATTGGTTTACCGAACTCTACTGAATTTTTCTGAACTGAACTGAACTTCTTTTTACTGAACTGAACTGAACTGAATTTTACTGAATACTTCAAAAGAAAATTGAGGAGAACAGACCCTTAGACTAAGATTGCTTGCAATATTGCATGCATTTCCACATTTTAAATCCAACCATTATAGTCATAAAAACCCAACGTTTTTATAGGTAGAGCACTTAATTATTTCCCTTCCAATTCTTAAGGGGGAAATCCACGTGTCAAGAAGGGGAAAGAGAACCAGGAGAGCAAGCTAATAGGTGTGGGTACATTTCTGGGTTTAAATTCCATTTAAGTTAGTACAATGCGAGCAGTAGGTGTAATTTGAGAACAAGTGGAGTGTGGGACATGAAATACACAAGGATCTTCTCTTTACTCTTTAGTCTTCACCTACCGACAGTAGAATTTGGAAATCTGAGAGGTTTGAAAACTCGATATGATAATTGATATGGAACAAGAAGTGGGATTTTAATCCCACTATTACTACTCCCGTCCTTCAGTACTCCTTCACCTGTCCTGTCCCATTATTCCTTGACTGCCCCATCTCATGAATCTTGCTCCCATATTTACACTTTCACGAACTTTGTGTGATTGTTTATGCCCATAAATAAAAAGTAACCCAATTCAAGTAACTTCGGTTCAAATTATGGATACTCCTTACTTTATAATGGTGCGTTTTTTAGAGCTTACACTGTCAGTTCAGTTCTGTTCAGGTGTGAATTCAGTGACTTTCAGTTCAGTTAATTGATGTTCAATTCATTTCAGTGGTGCTGGAGTTTGGAAGCATACTTTTTGTCTCACATATCAAGTTGTGTTAAATTCAATTCAATGGTGTCCAAAATAGTTCAGTGGTGTTCAATTCAGTGGCGTTCAATTCAGTTCAATTCAAGTAAATTCAGCTCTAAAAAAGACACCTTAAGTTACAATCAATAGAGACTACTTATTCAATTAATACCAATCAATAGATAAGTAGCCGGATTTGGTTATAAGTAGTTCTACTTAAATGTACTGAATTGAAGATAGATAGACCTCTATTGATAAGTAGCTTCTACGGGTTGGAACTTAAGGTAAAGTAATGACTAGTGGTTAAATATATTATAAAAAAAGTTCAATAAGTAGAAAATAACACTTCAAAAAAAATAGAAAAAATACACTACAGACTCATAATCAGATTAGTATACTTATCAATGTTTTGAGGTGTGTTTTTTTCTACTTATTAGACTTATTTGATCAAGTGGAGTAATATGCGGAAACTAACCATACAATCTGAGTAAGGGTGCGTTTGTTAGACCTGAACTTACCAGAACTGAACTGAACTGATATGAATTCAACATAACTAAATTGAATACTACTAAACTGAACTGGACACAACTGAACTGAATTGAACACAACTTGATATGTGAGACAAGAGTATTTTTCTGAATTCAACACCACTGAACTGAACATCATTTAACTGAAATTGAAATCACCGTATAAGTTGTAACAAACGCACCCTAACAATGCATTGGAAGCCCACGCCAAGATTAAAATTATTGCCAGCAGAGTATTAAATAAACATATGCCTTCTTTTTTTTTTTTATAAAAGAAAAACATATGCCTTTTTTCTGTGTGATTCTGACAAAATGTATGCTTCAAATATGGGGAGGAACTTAATGAGTTTCTTGACTCAGACAAAAAGTTGAAATTTCAGGACCTAAATAATTTTAAGTAATGAAAATGATGCAAAGAAAGATCAAAAGCTAAAAATTTGGTAAGGAAGAAAAGAAAAGAAAAGGATGGAAAAATTAATAGAGGGAGAGAAAGTTGTTTTTTTTTTCTTTTCTTCTGATACCTAACAAGTGAAGTATGTCAGGGTCACTAATGCCTAATGGGAGGTGGAAGAAACCAGCATTGAGCACTTCTAAACCTGGATGGTGCAGGAATTTGGCCTTGGGAAAGAAATGAAAGTTGATTAAAAATTTATTAAGTTTGCAATAATATTATTACTCCACTTATGATGCCGAAACCTGAAATGCAAGCATTTGGTACCATGCCCTTACCATGCGTCCTTAGGCCCACCAATGTTGTTGTGTATGTGTAATCTTCTTTTGTAGTTTTGGCATTGGTGGCGGAGTCAGAAATGAGTTTAAGTGGGTTCACTTCCTTATAATTTATAGGAGTAGGACAATTTTTAAATATTGTAAAAAAAAAAGGAATTTTATAAGGGGGTTTTTTGGGAGAAAAAAAAAAATCTAAGTGAGTTCACATGAATACTCTATCTTGAACATGCATCCGCCACTGTTTGGCACACCTCATTTGCTCTGCCAGTTGAAATAGGATAACTGAACAACGAGAACAACAATCTCACAAATAAAAAAGAGGGAAAAAGAGAGACGGATAAACGAACACTTCCATCTATTATATAAGCATAATGAGGCGAAAACTACCTAAAAATTGTTGTCTTTTTGTCACAAAATCTCAAGTTGTTCAGATTTGTTGAGTACCTTCTCATAAGTTATAATTCACTTATGCCGTGTTAGTCAACTTGTAACGTACTACTATCCAACCAATTTATACTTTTTCTTTCTCGAAAAACCCTCACGTGAATGACACATGAGTCATTTAAACTCTCATTTGAGCTGCTCAGGCCATTTTTTTCAATGGAATGGTACGATACAATGATGAATAGAACGGAACGAAATAACGCAAATAAAGGAATAAAATACAAGACAAAATAAAGTAAAAAATAAGATATATAAAGAAACTAAACAGAATGCAATGCAATATGAAGATCATGAAAAGAACAGGGCTTTAATTTTGGTTGCCCCTAATCCATTTGATTAACAAACTAATTACCTGCTAACATACCAATCCACCTAGCATATAAAGTATTGGATAGAATGGATTGGGCCGCACTTACCCCATTTTCCTTAACTTTCCTCGGCTCCCTCAGACCCTCATGCACGACATTTTATTCCCAATTATTCTTCAAGAGGCCCACTAAGGCCAAATGGGCTTTCGTATCTGCTGCAAGTTTGATTTTTTTTTTTTTGGACAAATTACATGCGTTGGGCAAGCCAACTCATTTTTGATGGGCTGACGAGCTCAAACAGAGGAGGAAATCCTCCCTGCAAAGAATGGTACATGAGTTTTTATTCTCCCTACATGAATGAGAATTTGAACCCTTAACCACTGGGTTATAAGGGTGAGGCTCTTATCACTTGATCTCCCACCTCATTCTCCGCAAGTTTGAGTTGGATAAGAGGACTATAGCCTATATAAGTATATATTCCGTCTTTTTTTTTTTTTTTTTTTCTTTCTTCTATTTAATAATTTGCTAATCGTTCGTTGCAAGTTAAGAACTAGATCAAGATGTTGATACTTGATAGAGTAAAGAGTACTACGAGTAATTTAATTAGTTAGTTCAAATGATTAATTATAGTGTCTCAAAAGAAAATTCTCAGTGCATTCCTTCAAAATGAGGTGTTTTTTTTTGTTTTTTTTTTTTATTTGATCAAAATGAGTTAACAACTCGAGTATTAGAGCTGAACACGTACATGGATCATGAAATCAAATAAAATGCACCAACAAATTAACATTTAACATTTTTTTTTTGGGTGCAAACTAACATTTAACATGGTCATACTCATACTCGTACTCATACTCATAGTAGTAACTAAATGATCATATGTTGCACCAAAAAGAAAAACTAAATGATGATCATATGAAGAGCACAGCCAGCAAAACGCAAGACACAAGTCCAAAAAACTGAGCCACATTGGCGGAAGCCGAGTTGTTAATGAGAGGGACGGGCCCTGCGGCGGGACCTTCGAGGTATTGGAAGCCGTGCTCGGACGCCGAGGCGTAGCTACGGCCGGAGGAGCCGGGGCCGTCGACGACGGTGACGTGGAGCTTTTGGCCGAGCTCGCAGTGGGTCCCAACACCGCTGTAGAAGTAGTAGTCACCTGTGGCGTTGAGCTGGATCACGGTTGGGCCTTTGTAGTATTGGTTTAACACATATTGGTGGCCACATATGTCGTAGTCCGGCTCTGATACTTGTATCACGTTGTGCCCTCCTACCCTGTATGGGAATACTGAAAACAATTTCCATTTTCATTAACAATAATTCTACGGATCTTCTGCGGAGACACTTTAATAGTAGTAATTTCATTAATTACTACCATTTTGTCAAAACCTTGAACATATTACTTAAATGATACGTGTACTCTTTACTATCCGGTTAAACTTTTCGATTCATTCACATGGTAATAGAGCAATAAGGACAATATGTTAGTTTATAATTGAAGTTTAGTCAAGTCTTTTATATAATTATTGATTATTAATTATGTAAGTGAAAAGGTATGTTTAAATGGTAGTTATTTAGTTAGATTAGTTATGGTGACTATTCAAGGTATCTATTTAAAGTGCCTATTCAAGGTACCTCTTCAAGGTGCCTCTTCATGATATGTATTTTCTATAAATAGGATATGATGTAAACAATTTCACACATTCAAAAGTTGTGTATTTTCTTCCATAAACTAATATGGTATCAGAGCCTCTCTTTTAAAATATCCTCCATTCATCCGCTGCAAAGTCATTGCCTAACATACAACAATCTCCCTCATACAACAAGTGAAGAATTTTGAAGCACTTCCCTGTCATCCATTATCAAAGCCTCAGTATTTAAAAAAAAAAAAAAAAAAAAAAAAGGGAGTGCAGAGGTAATCTTACTGTGAGAGAACAGAAGGTATTTTTTGGAGATCATGGAAGCAATATCACAACAAGTGATTCCCATTTTTGATGGGGATAAATATGATTTCTGGCGTATCAAGATGACAACCATCTTCAAAACCAGAAAATTATGGACGGTGGTGGAAAAAGGAGTTCCAAACGAACCGTCACAAAGTGAGAAAACTCCTGAAGCGTTGCAGTTGAGAAAACAGTGGGAAGAAGCATTGTCTCAGGATATGATGGCGCTGCAAATCCTGCAAACGTCCGTGACAGATCAAATCTTCTCGCGAATAGCACCAGCAACTACTTCAAAGGAGGCGTGGGATGCATTGCAATCCGAATTTCAAGGGACTCCACAAGTACGATTGATCAAACTTCAATCATTGAGAAGAGAGTACGAAAACTTGAAGATGAACAAAAGTGACAACATCAAATCCTTCACAGACAAGTTAATTGACTTGGGAAATCTTTTAAGGGTGCATGGAGAAGCAAAGACAGACTACCAAATAGTCCAGAAAATTCTCATATCCCTTCCAGTACGATTTGACAGCATTGTCACAGTAATGGAGCAAACCAAAGATTTGACTTCATTGTCAATAACGGAGTTGATTGGAACTTTAAAGGCACACGAAAAACGTGTGGAAGATCGCAGCGAGAGCGAAAACATGACGGAAGGAGCATTCAGTGTTCAAACAAAAGAAGGAAAATTTGGTTCCAAACCAAAGAACAATAAAAGCCATGGATATCAAGGCAAAGGTAAAAAATGGTGTGGATTTTGTAGGAAAGAAAATCACACAGAATCGGATTGCTGGAAGAAGCCGAAGAAGGATCACAGCAAAATTTCAAATGAAAAAAAGGAATGTTACAACTGCGGTAAGGTTGGACATTTTGCAAGAGAGTGTCGTTCAAAGAAATATGAACGAGCACATATGAGTCTTGAAGATGAAGATATCAAAGATCATATGTTGTTTAGTGCATCAGAAGAAGCACCGATAATCACTAAAGAAGATGTGTGGTTGGTCGACAGTGGATGTACAAATCATATGACAAGAGAAGAAAGATATTTCACAAGACTTGATAGAAGCATCAATGTTCCAATAAAAGTTGGAAATGGAGAAGTCGTTATGACTGCAGGTAAAGGAGACATCACGGTCTGCACAGACAGAGGAAAGAAAGTGATAAGAAATGTATTCTTGGTTCCGGGGTTGGAAAAGAATCTATTAAGTGTTCCGCAAATTATATCCATTGGATATAGTGTCTTATTTGAGAACAAGTGTTGCAAAATCTTCGATTCGACGGGAAAGAAGATCATTGATATACAGATGGTGAACAAACATTTTCCAATCACATGGAGTTCTTTCCAAGAAAGTGCATTGGTGACCCGTGAAAAGGAAGATATGAAGATGGAGTTTGAGATGACAGATATGGGAATGTTAAATTATTTTCTAGGCATGGAAATTATTCAAGATGATAAAGGAGTTTTTCTTTCACAAGAAAAATATGCATGTAAACTAATAGAGAAGTTTGGCATGAAAGGATGCAAAAGTGTAAGGACTCCACTTACACCACACGGCAAGGATGTTGAGGATAATGAAGAATATTGTGAGCCAACAAAATATCGAAGTATTATTGGAGGATTGCTATATCTATGTGCATCAAGACCAGACTTGATGTTTGCAAGTTCATATTTGTCACGATACATGTCAAAGCCGCTTAATAAGCATTATCAGGAAGCTAAGAGAGTTCTAAGGTATGTTAATGGTACATCTCATTATGGAGTTCAGTTTTCAAGTGTCAAGAATCCAGAGTTGCACGGATACTCAGATAGTGATTGGGGAGGATCAAATGAAGACAAGAAGAGCACATCTGGATATGTCTTCTCTTTAGGATCTGCCGTCTTTTGTTGGCATTCCAGCAAACAACAAACAGTGGCGCAATCAACGGCAGAAGCAGAGTATATCGCAGTTTGTGCAGCAACAAATCAAGCAATTTGGTTACAAAGACTTATGGAAGATATTGGCTTTAATTCTCAAGGAGGAGTTCCGATTTATTGCGATAACAAGTCAGCAATTGCAATTGGGAAGAATCCGGTGCAACATCGAAGAACAAAGCATATTGAAATTAAGTACCATTTTGTTCGAGAAGCAGAGCACAAAGGTCTTATCAAACTCAAGTATTGCGAAGGGGAAATTCAACTTGCTGATTTACTTACCAAAGCACTTAGCACCAAAAGATATGAAGATCTAAGGAGCAAACTTGGCGTAAGACCAAAACTCAATTAAGGAGGAGTGTTAGTTTATAATTGAAGTTTAGTCAAGTCTTTTATATAATTATTGATTATTAATTATGTAAGTGAAAAGGTATGTTTAAATGGTAGTTATTTAGTTAGATTAGTTATGGTGACTATTCAAGGTATCTATTTAAAGTGCCTATTCAAGGTACCTCTTCAAGGTGCCTCTTCATTTAAAGTGCCTATTCAAGGTACCTCTTCAAGGTGCCTCTTCATGATATGTATTTTCTATAAATAGGATATGATGTAAACAATTTCACACATTCAAAAGTTGTGTATTTTCTTCCATAAACTAATACAATAAGCAGACCAAATAAATTAATGTTCTCATATGAGGGCGCATGCATAAGAACATTAAAAAAACTTATTAATTAGTATTTATTGATTCGTTTAAATTTTTGGGTGAGTTGATTCCTGCACTATTAATATTGCGCATTATTGAACAAATTTGTAATCATTTGTTTGTCAATTGCCTGTTTTTGTTTGTTTAACGGCGAATATCAAACACTATTAAAGCATGAACATCTAATGTAAACACATGGGATCAAACTTAGAACCTTAAGTTGATTAAAAAAAAGAAAGAAAGAAGAAAGATTAACACATAGATGTTTGCTAATGTAAAAAAAAATAAAAAAATAAAAAAATAAAAATGTAATGAAGCTAACCTATTTTGTCTCCAAGGCCAAAAGTCCGAGGCTTAGCCCATTCTGAATAGAAGGTAACATTTGGAGGAACTTCCCAGCCATCAGTTCCTCCAACAACGTGAATCAATGCTGTTGCCTGATGCATCAAAACGCAGCTTATTACGGCTACTAGCAGCACTGTGATGCGCATCATTACCATCTTTCTGATTATCGACCTGCCCTTTTAACAGGTCGATTAGCAAATTTCAGGTAAAATTCTGCGATAGATAGAAGCTGGCCTTTTTACAGCTTATCAGAAAATTGTTATGAAAAAAGAAAACATAAAGCACTTTGAGGTTGTTTTTCTGTTGCTATTTTAAGATTGGAGAACTATATTATCTACTAGCCCTTCTTTTCTAAGATGTAAATTTATGAACATGGTACATCATTATATGCGGGATCCCTAAATTGGTGCTTAGCTATTATCTGGATATACCCACTAAAAATAGGTTTAGTAATGCATAGCCTCACATGAGATGGAAGAAATACACTTGTGAAAGAAAAAAAAAAAAAAAAAAAAATGCAGTATCCCTTTGTCAGTATTTTCTTCATACAATGTGCCCTAGTTCCTAAATATACCTTCATCATTAAGTAAAAATTCAAAGTACAAAATTAAATGTATGTAATTATGTTTTTTTTTTTTTTTGTTACTCGTTTTTTTTAACATAATATAATCTACCTAACATTATTGGAGTATGCATATCCAAATTCAGATTGATCATATTTTCGAACGACAAGATTATAATTTGGGAGATATTTTCTCCTTATAAGTAGGGTTTTATAGTATAGAAATGAATAAAATGGTCACTTGGACCAATTTCTCCAAATCTTGACATATATCACCTTCGTTTAGAATTATTACTCTGTTTCTAAATTCAATTTACGTAACAAGTTAAGAATGATCATTAAATGTATTTTTTTTATGGAGATGTTTTTAGAACTTTTTTTTTTTACATCAAGTGTGTCCATCGCCGATCAGTACATTTATAATGAATATTTCCTCATGTTGGCTGATAGACACCTTAAAGGGTGGAACATTTAGCAAAAAAATTTAAAAATTTTACAGGATTTAAACTTCTACTCAAGATTACACATTGCATACATCTCGAATAAAAGCCAAATCCAGTGCTTTACAAAAGAGACGAAACACATTTTTGGTTCTTGTCCATTATTGTCTTCTCTTTGTTGTTCACTTGTTTTCTACAGAAACTTGGATGGACTTAATTCATTGTGGATCAATGGTTTAAGTCTTTTTGAATATACCCTCTTTGTCCCTAAATATTTTACTAGTGTTCTTCGTTTACGCTGGACTAAGTCCACACAAGACATTCTACTTGTTCTCGTGTCTTGCGACTTGTGGGCTATTGTGGAACAAGCTTAGCTATTTGGATCCACAATAAAACCATGTTTGAGGCCCATGGGCTGTAGAGAAGTGACTCGGTACGCAAATTACTAGTCAAACTACCCAGATAGTGATCCGTGGGCGAAATCCGTTCTGATAGCCCCCAGTCTTGCGTTGTGTGTCTTGCACAAAAAGCTACCCCCATTGAAATGAACACCAAAATCAGATTTCTTTGTTTTTCCATTTACTTTATTTTCATTCTTAAACCCTAAACCTCCATAATTTCTCCTCAAAATCTGTTGAACAATATTTGGGTTTGCTCCCAAAATTAATTCGATATGAATTCAGCAAACCCCATTTGTGGGAAAGAGGCATTGGAACTTCTGAATTGCGTAGCCGTCTCTTACAATCGCTTCGAGAATGTGTCCTCAACAAGGTTTTTCGTCTCTCTCTCTTTCCTTCTCAATTTCAATTTAAACATGCTTGGTAGAAGTTTGTTCGATTTTATTTCTGGGTCAATAATTGGTTGAATGCTGCCTTTCACTTGTTGGAATCATTTTTGTTAAGATTAATTTTGTTGGGTCTTGAATATTATCTCCTAATTATGTGTTGCTTAGTGAATTGTTTACTAGTTGGAATTGGGCGAAATGAGCTATATTTTGCCTAATTTGTGTGCTAATGATTAGGATTTTACTTGATGGTAATTTTTCTATATACCTGATTAGTTAGCACCGTATGTGATTGGTCATGATACGGAATATGGAGCTGATAAAATGGGGAAATTGTTGTGTTGAGCTGGGCCATTTGGGTAGGATTGCCCGTTGGTACATTGTGAGATTGTTTAACCATTTTCAAGGATCCACAGTTCTTATTAGCCCCAAAATCGTGACCATGAAATCAATGATTTGTGCTAGTCAATGTTTCATTTTGCTATGTTTTGATCATTAAGGTATTTGATTTTGTGTCAGTAGTATAAAAATGGTACTAAGATAACTTCTTGATAGTAGATGGAATATCACTCACAAATTGGATCCTTGTGGTGGTGGTATTGTCTGAAGTAAACTTCACATGTTCTTAGGCTCTAATAAGTTGTATGTACTAGAATCATGTCGCCCTCTACTTGCAATACCTAAATAACTGTATAGTCTATAGTGGATACTGTGCGAATTCGCAGACTCACAAATGTCGTAGGAGCCTTCCATACACATGTTCTTAGGCTCTATCCCATTTGAAATTCCATGATAAAATGTCCTGCATCAAGTTTGATTATTCAGTCAATATATACTACTTTTTGGCCTACTTATGGTCTTATTTACGCAAGTCAGTAGAAGCCAATTGCTCACTTATTTTCGCTTGTGAAACATCGCAAGGGAAGTTATACTTTATTACTATTGTGCGAAAGACATGTTTCATCTGCCCTGTCTTCTGGGTACATTCATTGGAAAGTTTTCAGGTCGAGTTCTTGTAGTAATAAATGACAGCTGGACCATAGTTAGAGCCTGTTTTCTTCAGGCTCTAATTATTTAAAGTTGTCAGTCCCTCTTCTCAACATTTTACTTTACCCTGAATGTAAACCACCTTAATGTTTCCTTGGTTTATAAATTGGTTGTCTTTTCTTGTAGGATGATTTTGTCATGATTTTGCCATGTCGGTGATTGTAAAGAATCATGTGAATTCCTTTTTTACAGCTGATACCCTTTGTTATGAGTTGCGACTCTAGGATGTTGTAAGGTGATCAAGGCTCCAAAAATGTTGTGTCAGATTAGGGCATTTCATCTCTCTTATATTGCTAAGATGTTCAGCTCAATCAGTCCAGATTGAGGGCTATTTTGTTTCCTCTTGTTTTTTAAGCCCCCAATCCCGTCTGCTTGTGGTGGTGTCTATTCTAAATGTTTTTTTGACCCCTTTTCTACAAGAGTCTATTCTGAAGGT
This sequence comes from Tetragonia tetragonoides, assembly GCA_038025085.1. NCBI lineage: Eukaryota > Viridiplantae > Streptophyta > Magnoliopsida > Caryophyllales > Aizoaceae > Tetragonia > Tetragonia tetragonoides. Next base: position 49,297,883 of record CM076144.1, read on the forward strand.
TGTTCCCTTTATCTTAACGGAAAGTGAAGAAATTCTCGCTCCCTGATCAAAAGCAACCAGAAGCAGATGCAGGCAAAAAGAATCAAAGCTAACTTCGAAAAGCAAACAGGAGGTGAGAAGCTGATGTTGTAATGGGGCTAGGGCCTAGGAAGTCTAACATGTTATGTGCCAGGACAAAACAATATATTTGTAAATCAATTCTACTGGAATAGAGGGCTTGAGTTTCTGGATCAGATGTGTATTCCTGATTCTTTGAGGAATCTGGTCTTTCAACTATCAAGCCAGCATATATACCGAAACAAAAAATGCCAACAGGTGAAAATAATTCTCTCATTTAGTTTGCAGTGTCCACTTCTGCTAGTTTTGTGTGACATTTCATCATATGAATCCCTTAGGCCTTACCGCCTGTTATGGGAGCCATAATCTACCTTCGATTAATTCAAGCCTGTTATTTTGAGTCTGCTGTGCCTGTGCATATGCCAATAACTTTCTGGAACACATTAGCTAACAGCCTCACAGATAATTACATGTTGCTGACATTTTATTCTCGTTATTACTCAAAATGGAGGATAACATGTCCTTGGTAGGCAGTTGGTTTCTGCAATGATGATGAAGTTGCTCATGTCGAGTATGGCTATCTTTGGTGTTATTCGGGATGATCTCCGAATTCTTCGGTTTTTACAGGAGGGATGAAAATTTATTTACTAAGCAAGCTTGAAGTAATTTTCTGTATGAGAAGAATACATCCCAAAATCTTGAATTATTTTTCTTAACAAAACAATTTCCCTCTATTTCTTTCCCGGTCCAATTACCCTCTTTCTATCTTCCAAATTTGTAACTAGTACAAGATTAATACCTGTTGAAACATTCCTATCCAAAAAAATAACCCAACCTTTGTAGTTTGCATCAGGAAAGAGATCAGAGATACCATAAAGAATTCAAAGAATGGCTGCCAAACAGAAGAATATTTGAATTTAGCAACAAAAAAGGAGAGCAAATTGGCTCAAATCTACATCCAAAAACCAGAAAAAAAAAAAAAAAAAAAGACACCCAAAAACGAAACAAAATGAACACCACAAAAAGAATCTTCTAAATCTTTCTCTCTCCAATAATCCTGCCAACACCCTATCCTCATAATTACATTTGGCCTCAACACAACTTCAAATTCAATGGATGAGGTAAGTAAGAGCTAGAGCCACCATCATCAGGGTATATGCCACCGCTTGGTCAACTGATGTCCCTGTACATTTCATTTCATTCTTTAGTTAGACAAAGGTGGATCAACATAATTGATACATCATCATACATACAACAATTACTCCCTCCGTCCCAAAATGAGCTTCGACAATTGATTTGTGAAAAAAATATGGATATTTACGAGATCAAAATCCGAGAACGGAGATAAATACCGTCGCTGGTAGGGGCGGGGGCCGGGCTGTGGGCCAAAGAATCGGCATTAATGGAAGGCAAAATCATGGAAACCATGATGACAAAAATTGTGAACATTGCCAATACTCTTGAGATCACCATTGTTAATTAAGAAAACTGTTTCTCTGTTTATCTCTCTCTCTCTCTCTCTCTGCAACTTCTCGCTCCCTGAAAAGAAAATGGAAATTGGGTTTTCTGGCGAGAAGTAACGCAGAGAGAGAAACAGGGTGGAGCAAAGCGGCAAGCTTTTGTTTGTTTTCCGGCACAAAAATGGGGGTGGCAATTTGAAGGGGAGATATATGAAGAAATTATGGAAAGGTTGGTTTATAAAAAGGCAGAGAATAAATCGGTGTAAAACAGGTGGATATTATGATAACTGAGATTTGTGGGGTCCATAACAACTCAACGTTACGGGGCTGGCGGCGTACCTTTAACTTTTTTTGAATTTCAAAATTTAAACATTCATATCTTTAAAACGGCGGTCCATAACATCTTTTTCTGATAGTCCTAAACTTGTAAGTATTTACCAAAGTATTGTGGTGGTGGGGGGTCGTGTTGGCCTGTTGAGGGTTCGCCAACGGGAAATGGTAGCCATACATTAGGTGTATCATACACACTTTTTCCCGGTTCATGTCTTACAATTCAGTAATCCAATGTGTCGGTTTTGCTTTGCCCAATAAGTTCAATTTCATACTAATCCATACTTATAATGACTAGTAGATTGGCTTCATCATGTTTTGCTGCTAGTAAGGCTCAATAAATAGTACAGAGTATTTGTGTGAATATAGTGAGGAAATAGTTTGAATCTGAAATCTACTCTGATTTTGTGGTCCTGTGCGTGCGGATCAAGTTGGCTGGCTTTTGTAATCACACCCGTGAAAAATTCGTGTCATAGAAAATGACTTCATGTGAGTTATTATGACTTATGAGGGTCTAATAAGTTATTGTGGTACAATTAGGATATGGTTTGAAAAGCTACTATTGGTACTATGTTAAAATTCATTAGACCACTGCATGTTGGCAATGCCAAATAGGAGTAAACAAACAACTCAAAACACCTGAAAACTCATATGAACTAAATGAGACCTGAACTACTCCCACAGAAAAGCTCCTATGGCATACTGCATGTTTGTCACACAATTTGGCACCTCGCTTGATTACTGATCGAGCCATCGTGTCTTTGACACCATTGCTCAGACATTTCTCAAGCATACTACCCATCTTTCTCAGGGTCCTGAGACTCTGACTAAATCAATACAGGAAGTTTATGAGAGTTCTTAGCCTTAGGGAAAGATTTTATGGCTTGAAATAGTACAAAAGGTACAATGACATTTATAAGGATGCGAGGAGAGGGAATCGATGTGGCTTAAGGGACAAAAGAATGGAATTTTACTACAAATGGAATACTATCAGAATAATTTTCGGTTGGCCCCAATAGATACCTATTACTCTTTTAACCAGTGCCTACTGACTGGATCTGCGTCCAGCCAAGTTGGCTGGACCACGCCCAGTCCATGCGCCCGTATCCTTGTTTCTGTTTTCAAGCGAAATTGGCGTGCAACATTTCAAATTTTTTTACGGTTCATTTGTTTTGCACAAATGGTTTTCTGGGATCGTGGTCCCCACCCCCTTACACTCTTTGTTTTTTTTTTTCTTTTTCCGTTAATGAATTTTTAGGTTTTTTTTGTGTGACTAATTCTTATTTTTAATGAACATTGCACTTATAATCGATGAACAATTAGACCATTTTTAATGAACATTACGTTTATAACCTATGAACAATTAGATAATTTTTAATGAACACTATATATGTAACCTATGAACAATTAGATTATTTTTAGTGAACACTACATATGTAACTTATAAACTATTAGACTATTTCTAATGTACATTACGTTTATCACCTATGAACTATTAGACAATTTTAAATAAAACTTACGTTCATAACTTATGAACTATTAGAATATTTTTAATTCACTTACATTTATAACCAATGAAAAATTAGACTATTTTTAATGAACCTTGCGTAAATAAATTATCAACAAGTAGACTATTTTTAATGAACATTACATATATAACCTATGAACAATTAAACTATTTTGAATGAACATTCCGTATAATAACCTATGAACAATTAAACTATTTTTAATGAACATTCCGTATAAAAACTTATGAACAATTAGATTATTTTTAATGAACATTACATATATAATTAACCTATGAACAATTAGACTATTTTTAATGAACATTACGTACATCACTTACTGTATTAGACTATTTTAATGAACATTACGTATATAACATTTGAACAATTAGACTACTTTTTATGAACATTACATATATAACCTATGAACAAGTGTATTAGACTATTTTGAATGAACCGTACGCTTATAATCTATGAACAATTAGACTATTTTTAATGAACATTATGTAAATAACCTATGAAAAGTTAGATTTATTTTTAATGAACATTAAGTATATAACCTATGAACAATTAGACTATTTTTTATGAACATTACGTATATAACCTATGAACAATTAGACTAATTTTAATGAACATTACGTATATAACATATGAACAATTAGATTATTTTTAGTGAACATTACGTATATAACTTGTGAACAATTAGATCATTTTAAATGAACAATATGTATATAATCTATGAACTATTGTAGAAGTATTAGACTATTTTTTTTTTTGTAACTCCCAAAAAAAGAATATTTTTTTTTCTAACTCCCAAAAAAAAAAAATTCTTTCACAAAAAAAACTAACGGATTCATTAAAAATGAAAAAAGAGGAAAAAGAAAAAAACGAAAAAGAAAATTCTCTGAAATGGGGTGGGGCCGTGGGGGCTACAGACCAAAACAATGGCTGACTAAAGATTTAAAAAGAACGGTAACAAGATCAAAAAAAAAAAAAAAACAAAGAAAAGAACTGGGTAGCCTTATTTAGTTACTCATTTTGAATTTGCTGGGCCAGTGGGCAGTTTGCCGGGCTTAATACAAGCGGAGCGGACGCCGCTTAAATGACAGAGTTTTGGGCCTGGGTCCATCCAAGTTGGATGGACTTAGGTCCATATAAAAAATTTTACTTTTCACATCCGTTCGCAACCAAAAACAAAAACAAAAACAAAAAGGAAAAAAAAAAAAGAAAAAAAAAAGGTACTCAAAAGTAAACTGGGAGCATCCAATTCCAAGCATCTGCAATATTATACTCCTACATCCTGTAAAGGGTGATTTCTGAAACCATTATCCCTGAACCAATTATGATCATAATTCAATTATGGACTACCTATCTCCCTCATTACTACATGCTTGAACACACTACCACAGACATTTGAAGTTTACAAAATTTAGACCAATCTCTTAAAACACAGCTAGGATTTGCCAAAAAATTACAAAGATAACTATATTTAGGTACAATTTCAGAAAAAGAATAATTTCTTTGTGTATAAAACTTCCAAGGCATTCAGTTTCCCACATTGGTTAAACATATTTAATTGCTTTGCTTTGCTTTGCCTTCCTCACCATTCTGACCAAAGTGCTAACACTGTATATTTGAAAACCTGATGCCCCTGAAGTAAGGGAGCAGTACTAATTCCAGTAAAAGAAGCATCTCAGAAAGCATAACCCGGAACTCTGAAAATCTGCTCTCTTTTTTTCCGCTCAAAATATGATGGAAAGCATCCGCTGTAGCAGGAACTGGTTAAAGGGGCAGATAAGCATATGAAGATATCCCTAAAAGTTCCTTTTAAAGATAGATTAGCATATGCCCCTTCAATTACTCAACATCATGAATTCACCCTTTCCACAGTAACTTCTTTCAGATTCTCATGCTCCAGTTTTGCAGGCACAGGTAAATCCAGAAGCATATTCGGAGGTGCAAAATACATGTGCACTGACATCATGCATATTATGATACCCAAGAAAAGCTGCAGTGAAAAAAGGGGGTAATAAGTATTCATCTAGTCTCTGACGATTAGACTATCAAGCAAGATAAATACTCCCTCATCCAAATCTAAATCAAGGAATGCATAAAAAGATAAGTGCAGAATATTACTATAAAGAGCAACCAAATAATCATCTTGAGATAAACTCAAAATAGCGAGATTATTCATATCTGAAGAAGCAAAACATGGATTACATATAAACTAACATCAAAACTAACACTATAGGAAGAAACAACTTAGAGAGCAGAGAGGCAAACCTGTACAGTGGGTTTGAAACTGAACATGTATACAGATAAGATCATCGTAAGCAGCATAGCCATTGATGTGGAATAAACCTGTAAACGTAATTCATGCTCATGAGCTTGAAGATTGACGTCTGTTTTAAGAAATTGCTTTCATCACTATTCAAATATCACATCCACAGAAAGGGGGGCATGCTGCCTTTCAACCGAATTGTCCATTAGGTCAAAAACTTGCAAACGATTGGGAAATGGCCAAGTTTGACAAAAATATTCATACATCGCCATCCCAGTGGCGTGCCATATGTACTGAATTCAAGTGGATTATGGTGTGGAAGCCAGAAATATTACCTTAATAATATTATCTGCATACTTCATTAGCCATGAAACAAGCAGCCCTGAGGATCCTAAATTCAGAACCACCAACCAGGTTGCAATACCATATCCATCAAAAAGGCGCTGCCACCAAGGACCATTTTCAAATCCACTTCTAAAATCATCTGCAACTAGTCGTGCCATGTTAAAAATTGCGCCAAATCTGAAATATATGAAAAAGTAGATTATTACTAGAGACTAAACATCAGATCATGTTTTGAATTAGCAACATAGTTTGCAATACAAGGTAGCTAGTTTAACATAGTTCAATTACAGTAGGATCATATTGTAAAGTCAATAAAATTCTGAGAAGCTAAAAAACGTGCTAGATAGGGCCACTGGAGGTCTTCCTGGTAACTTCAGGGTCCATGAGATAAGTCACGCAAAGCTTGGATACCCATGTTATTTAAAAAAACTAGAAAAACAGGCCAGAGGGTGTATACATATCTGGCTAAGGCAAGGCAGGAGTTACAGGCCACAAAATGAACTGAACCTGTCATTTGGACGGGCTTTATAGAAATGATATGAAACCTAAGACAAATGCCATGATTAATGATGACAACAAGGTAATGGCTACTAGTAAAGCCAAAATCGCAAGTTTAGCCCTTTACAAGTGCTGGCGTTGACTGAAGCTATTGCTCCAGAGTTTTCACCATTAGATTCATCACTAAATTACTAATTATAACAATAACTCAATAAGCACCATAGCAGAATTGAAGAGATCATTGTGGTCATAGATCAAATTAGAAAAAAATTGAACAAATATGAGAGGCCATTATAATAGTAAGAAGGCTTGGGGGAAGGTTAGGTGGCGCGGGATGGTGGGAAGTCATAGTTGGTGCTTCATAGGCACCTTAATGGGACATGGATGCTTCATAGGCGCTTTGACATGGGACATGGTCGCTTCACGATATTCAGATTATTCACCACCGTCCCCATTCATATCCCCACCCTTAAAATGATATTCACTCTTGTATCGGCGTTTGACCCTCAACACCTATAAAAGGGTCATCAATGGCTTTTTAGGACCCGATGACAACCCCGAGGGCCTCTAACACCCCCTTTGGGCACCCCCTCGAATTTAGTCTGGAAATAACAACCTTCGTCCTTGGGTGCCGAAAACCCAAAAAACGTGGATTATAGCCTTCAATTTCAGGCTTCCCGAGACCGGTTGAATTTTTGCCCAAACTTCTTTAGGATCCATTAAGGGGTCTCCCAATTCCTTAGGGAGACCATCCGGGTCCCTGAACTCCACACACCCATGGTTTTAGTGTTCGGGCCCTTAAAGTGTGTTACCAATAATATGGTCGTCCAAGTCTCGTAGGAAACCGATAACCCAATCCGGGGGCCTCCCATGTCCCCTAGGGCAGTCGCGTGCGATATGTGAATAAAACAACTTTCATCCAGGAGAAGACCAAAAACGTGTATTATATTCTTCAATTTTCGCCTTCTAGGAGCCAAGTTGAAATAGACCATGAGGGTCTCCAAAACTTCGTAGTCACCTAAGATTTCGGCATTAGGCCCTTTAAAGTTGGTGACCAGTAAAACGATCATCCAAACCTAATAAGGACACAATAACCAACCCTCGAGGCCTCCCTCGTCTTCTTGGGGTGTCACGTGCGATATGGTACGAAACTAACAACTTTCTTTCAGGTCCATCTGGAAAACCATAGTACGTGGATAGCCTTCAATTTTCAGTTTTCCGGTGCCTGGTTGAGATTTTTTCCCAAACTTCTCCGCGGGGCATATTGTGACCCTAAAGGATGCCCGGTGGCCTGTGTAGGCCATCGGTTTGTCTGTACTTTGTATTCACCCTTGATTTGGGTTAAGGGCCACTTAAAATGGGTAACCAGTAATAAGGTCAGCATGGCTTAAAGGGACCTCATAACCCACCCCGGGTTCTCCCATGTCCCCTAGAGGAGTCCCGTGCAATATAATGCGAATACAACAAAATTTGTTCAGAGGGCCTCTGGAAAACCAAAACGTGGATTATAACCTTCAATGTTCGGCTTCTTTGGCCCCATTGAGATTGTTACCAAACTTCTCCAGGGGGCTATTAAGACCCAAAATGTTCAGAGGCCCTCTGGAAGACCCAAAACGTGGATTATAACCTTCAATGTTCGGCTTCTTTGGCCCCATTGAGATTGTTACCAAACTTCTCCCGGGGGCTATTAAGACCCAAAAGGACCTCCAACTGGTCATCCAGGTCTTCAAAACTTAGCAGTCACCAATGATTTCGGCGTTAGGCCCTTTAGAGCGGGTGACCAGTAAAATGGTCATTCAACCCTATTAGGGACCCAATAGCCCACCCCAAACCCTCGTCCTCTAAGGATGTCCCGTGGGATTTGATGCGAAAATAATAACTTCCGTCCATTGGTACCTGAGACGACCCCCGACAAATCATCCGGGTCTTTCGAACTTCGTAGTCGCCTATGAATTCGATGTAAGACCCTTTCGAGTGGGTGCCCAGTAAAAGGCTCATCCAAGCGTAGTAGGGACATGACAACCCACTCCAAGAGCCTCCCTCACCTCCTTGGTGTGTCACGTGCAATATGGTGCGAAAATAACAACTTTCGTTTGGGCCCTCTAATACTCTATATGTCATCCGGGTATCCGAAACTTCGTAGTCACCAATGATTTTAGCGTTAGGCCTTATAGATTGGGTGACCAGTATGATGGTCGTCCAGGCCTAATAGGGACCAAATAATCCATCCCGAAGGCCTCCCTCGTCGCGGGGGTGCCCTGTACAATTTGGTGCGACAAATACAAGTTTTGTTCAGGGGTACTCCAAATGCCCAAAAATGTGGATTATAGCCTTTTCTTCAACGATTCCAGGATTGGTTGAGATTTTTGCCCAAACTTCTCCGGCCTTCGTCAAGAAGGCAATCATCCGGGTCCATAAACTTCATACTCACCCATCGTTTCATTGTTTGGGCCCTTAGAGTGGGTGACTAGTAAAATGGTCGTCCAAGCCTAGTAGGAACCGATAACCTACCCCGAAGGCCTCCCTCGTCCCCTGGGGTGGTCCGTACGATATGGTACGGAAATAACAACTTCTATTTGGGGGCACTCCGGATGCCAAAAAACATGGATTATAGCCTTCAATTCTAGGCTTCTCAGGACGGGTTAAGATTTTTGCCCAAACTTCTCCCGGGGTCCATTATTTCCCAAGAGGTCCCCTAGCTCCCTGGGAAGGCCATTTGGGTCCCTGAACTTCGTACTCACCCATAGATTCGGTGTTCAGGCCTTTAGAGTGGGTCAGTAAAATGGTTGTCCAAGCCTAGTACGAAGTAGGGACAAAATAACTCACCCTGAAGGCCTCCCTCGCCCCCCTCGTCCCCTGACGGTGGTCCGTGTGATATGGTGTGAAAATAACAACTTTCATTAAGGGGCACTGCGGATGCCCGAAAAGCGAGGATTGCTGGATTATAACCTTCAAATCCATGCTTTCTAGGATCGGTCGAGATTTTTGCCAAAATTCTCCGGGGGTGTGACCCAAGAGGTCACCCGGCTCCCGGGAAAGGTCATCAGTGTCCCTGATTTCCATACTCACCCATGGTTTTGGTGTGCGAGACCTCAGAGTGGGAAACAAGTACAATGGTTCCAAGCTTAGTTGGAATTCGATAACCAACCCCAGGGGTCTCCCTCGTTCCCGAAGGTGTCTTATGCGATGTGATGCAAAAATAACAACTTTCGTTTCAAGGGCTTATAAAAGGTAGATTATATAGCCTCCAATTTCCGGCTTCTCGGGCCCAATTGTATTTTTGCCCCAACTTCCCTGGGGTTCCATTGTGGGCCAAGAGGACCCCCGATACACCATCCAGATCTCGGTATTTTCAATTTTGTAGTCACCTTTAGAGTGGGTGACCGGTAAATCGGCCGTCCAAGCCTAACAGGGACACGATAACCCACACCGGGGCCTCCCTTGTCCCATACAGGGTGCAAGATGGTGCGAAAATAACAAATTTCATTCATGGGCCTTCCAAAAGCCCAAAATGCGAGGATTATAATAACTTTCAATTTTGAGCTTCACGAGCCCGGTCAAGTATTTTTCCCAACCTTTTGGGGGGGTCCATATGACCCAAGAGGACACCCGGTGGCCTCCGTAGGCCATCCGGGTCTTCGAACTTCATATTCATCCATGATTTTAGTGATTGGCCATTTAGAATGGGTGACTACTAAAATGGTTGTCCAAGCCTAGCAGGGACCTGATTACCCACCCCGGAGGCCTCCCATGTACCCTAGGGAAGTCCCGTTTGATATCATTGGAATATAACAACTTGCGTTGATGGCCCCTCCAAAAGCCCACAAATAGTGGATTGTAACCTTCATTTTTTGGATTCTTGGGGTTCTCTCTAGGGAATCTATTGAGAGTTGAGACCCAAGATGATCTCTGATAGGTTACCTGGGTCTCGGAGACTTCGTAGTCACCTATGATTTCAGCGTGGGCCCTTTAGAGTGGGTGACCATTAAAACGGTCGTCCAAGCCTAATAGTGACCTGATAACCCACCCTAGGGCCTTCGTTGTCCCCTAGGGGTGTCTCGTGCGATATGGTGCAAAAATAAAAACTTTTATTGAGGGGTCCTCGGGAAGCCCCAAAAATGTGGATTATAGGCTTCAATCTTCGGCTTCTAGGGCCCGGTGACAGTTTTTGCCTAAATTTTTCTAGGAGATCCATTGTGACCCAAGAGTACCCCGGTGGCCCACGTAGGCCATCTTGGTCTTCGAACTTCGTATCGACCCTTGATTTGAGTGTTCGGCTCGTTAGAGTGGGTGACCTATAAAACGGTCGTCCAAGCCTAATGTGGACCCGATGCCCCACCTTGGGGCCTCCTATGTCTCTTAGAAGAGTCTCGTGCGATATGATGCGAATATAACAACTTACGTTCAAGGGCCCTCCAGAAGCCCAAAAATCGTGGTTGGCTTCATTTTTTGGCTTCGTGGGCCCGAGTTGAGATTTTTGCCCAAACTTTTCTTGGGGGTCCATTGTGATCCAAAACGACCCCCTTGTGCCCCCCCCCCCCCCATTGCTATAATCTAAGAAGTAACCTCTTGAAAGAAGAGAACATTTTGTAATTGGTGAGATTGTAGCTGAGAATTGAAATAACTAATGATATTTTGCATCATTAGTGTTGTTATATGTACGAATAAACTAACATGTACATTATAAGAGAGATGTTCCGAGAGTTGCCCAAATCTTTTTAAGTATTTTGACAATCCCTTAAAAAGTTTGCCATATTTCTGCTATAATGATGATGCATGAAGCACATATTAGTGACAAGTCCCTTACTCCATGGGAAGTCATCTTCCTTCCCTCCTGTTAGAGAATTCAAAATATTTGGCTTGAATTCCTTTCTGTTTTTATCATTCGGCCAAAAAAGAAGGAAAAACAAAGAATTCTTTCCATTCTTTGAACCAGGTATAACTGGAAAAATTCCAGCAACTGACGCACTCCACCTTGCTTTCTGGGGTATAGGTCAGTGCTGCTGCTGGAAGAAACATCCTTGCAACGGAAGTTGTCCTTTTTCCCCCCTTCCCCGATTATACGTTATGGCCAGTTCAAGTATCTTCTGCTAATACTACAAGCACAGGAATTTGTCACCATATTCAGGCAAGCTTGGGAGTGAGTGGTCGCGAGGGTAATGGCATGATTGCTTATAAAGGATAGTCGAGTCACTAGTCATTCAGGTATGCACGAATAAAAGACAGTAATCAACTACAAGCGTGTGTATGGAACTGTAGCAAGAGATACCTACGTGTAGAGTTGAACATTCTGCCAGTACAGGCTGTCACTGTTCTTCTTCATGAGGAACTCAGTATAGACACCAGCTAATGCTGATAGGCAAGCGGACAAGATTCCCAGCAAATAACCTTGGATTGGAGCTGAGAAAAGTGAGTCACATGAAGGCTCTCCACAACATTTGACCTACAGTAAGAAGACCAAATAAAAATTGTATCAGTAAAGCCCCCCAAGTTAAAGCTATATTATTCTAGGACCCCATACTGGCTGAACTGCCCCGCTGTAGCAGACACCCTATTATTGCTTGCAGATGACGTCCTTAAGGAATACAATGTAAATCTGAGGAAAACAAATGAAAAACTGCACCAACTTTATTCCCCTCCAGCATATGGATGTTCCATCTAACTGATCAGAATTCTTCCTTATCTCTAACAAAATCACATCTTCTTCTGCCTTTCTTCCCAAGGTATAGTTACACATTACGCAATAATTTTTGAGATGGCATTGAAAAAAAGGGGCACATATGTCTAGAAGCATCACCTGGCTTGTGGTGGTGCCAACAGCCAGAAGCATAATAGCCATCCATTGCAAGTTCGACAGCTTTCGCTGCAGAAACAACCTGCATGTACATAAATCTTAGGATCCAAGTTCCACATAAACAGATACATGAAACCTATTACAAAATAAAAGAACATGAATCAAATTGTCCTGCAGTGACTATGGCCGCACCTGAATAGTATCCCAGTGGTAACAATCTTCAGATTGCCCATGATTTGATAAGTAGATGTATCCACAAAAGTGAGGGTAGCAAACTGAACATTGTTGTGGATTAGATATATAACTGATGGAATAGGGAACAAGCGCACAGTCTTCCAATCAGTTGTCATCCTAACAGAAGGTGAAGTACGGACCTCTCTCCAAAGAAGTAAGCTAGATACCAGCAACTAAGTTTACAAACACACAAATACAAAAGTAAGCAGCAATCATGGTTGAAGTTACTGTAGAATGTAGATACTTGAGATCAGAATCACTTCCTGTAACAAAGAAAAGTGCAGAAAGTACCTTGAAAACTTCAGCAAGAAATGGAACAGTTGCATAGTCATACTTATACCCTCCATCACTCTGAGATAGAGTGGTTAAGATTCCCTGTCACAAACACAGTAGAGACCTAACACGTTTAGAAAATGTAATTTTTTTTATAGACAATATACAAATAATCAAAATCTAAGCCATCTGATGACCATAAAATCTTGAAGAGAAATGGATTTCAGAAGTCAAGCTGAAAATGGTTATGATTTAAGACACGGCATTCCCACAACTCTTATTACATAGTTGATTGAGAGGGAATGAAACTAAAATATCAAGCACTATCAGAAATAAGGTAGGCACTACCCATCCTGCCCAGTCATTGTCGTAGATACTGTGAATTCTTGTAACTCACACCTTCCATCTCAGCCTTAAAAGTGACACATGTGGATCGACAGACATGATTGACCCATTATATTATTCCTTACCAATCAATCAAGGCATTCATGATTGAGTTTTCGGGATTTGTGTAAGTTTGATTTAATACATTTACCACCACTACTAGAATTATTAGTTAGATTTCACACTCTTGTCTCCTGCATAATGGACTTCATCAAGGAGGGCCGCTCTTGTTCTGCTACTATTTAATGAAGTGCAACATCAGTTGTAAGCTCAAGCTGTAGGACATCCTTCTATCTCACTTACAAATATTACTACACCCATATTTAAAATGTTCTACTAATCCAGTGTCTTAATTTACAGCGCTTAACTTCTTTTGTTCATCTACCAAGTCCATATCAGCAGTCAGCACCCACCAAACAAGACCTTTGACATGCTCAACAGGGTACTCAAAGGCAATACAGAATGTAACCTCCAATGGGCTAGTTCAAGTCTCTCCCCACATAGTACTTAAACTTTCATTTAGACCCTGTAACCTCCAATGTAAGCTCACAGTCCTTACTATACATCCTCAACTACATTTAGACCCTGTAACACTCTCCTTTCTTCCCTGACTCTAATTCTTCCCCATACTACCCTCCTCAAATGACTTGGAAACATGAATAGCTCACTGTGATTGATCTCTCCAACAAAAAAAGATCAAAATAATGTCACGGTGCCTTGGTATTTAATATAGAACTCGAAGGAACTTGCTTCTTTGACTTCAACGCGACATACCTACTGCCTACAATGGGCAGGCTAATATACTTGCTGAACCTGGTAAGTTTAAGATGCTACTAGTTAAAGTCTAATAATTACAACAGACATATTAAAGGCTACAAACAGTGAAGGCTTCTGCTGTTTTTCTCCATACAAAATTTAAAATCCATGAACACAAGTTACCCAACCTTTGTCTATATTTGTCTCAGGCACCCATGAAACAGAATTGATGCACTACCCCTCCTGAACTGCAAAGAAGACTTAAGTGCAAAAATAATTCTCTAATTCAACCCGAAAGACCTCCGTTAGCATAGTGGAGCTCAAAATAAACAACATTCCCCTAACAGATTGCTCGTAGTAATGGAAAAGATTTCCACATTGCAATCAAACATTAGGTGAATTGGCCACAGCCTGAGGATATTGCAGGGAGAGTAAACCTTTCGATATCGATTACCAGAAACATGACTTCGCGTAAAATGGGTTCTTAAATTTCCTGTTTCTATTTGTTGGGGGTGTGTCAATCTTTAAGCTCTGAGTAACTAACCTAGAAAAATCCCATCACAAGCAAAAAAAAAAAAAAGGAGAATTTGCTAAACACCGACACTTCTAAAAAAAATAGCAATTCCACTAAACAGTAGTCAGCAACACTTCTAGAGAGCTAGCAAATTAAGCCACATATTTAACCAATCTCATCATAAACATTGCTATCGAACAAGAAAACCAAAATCACCCATTTGCATCAAAACGACCCATTTCATGAACCGAAGAAAAAGTATACATTGCAACCTCCAAAATCAAGGCAGACCCAAAACAAAACTTGCAAAGATAAGTAAGAAAAATAAGTTGGGATATCCTAAAATTAATAAACAAAATAATTAGAGGCACAAAAAGCAATAAAACCAATTTTAAACTCACCTGTGAACTGGTAAGGACCGTGAGAAGACCAGCTACAAAGTACCACTGCATTGATCTCTCTCTCTCTCTGAATTCCCAAAAGCAGAGAAGAAACAGGTGGGTTTTTTTTTTTTTTTTTTTTTTGCAAAGCTTTATTATGAATGAAATTCCATCAATTACGGGGAATTCAAACGGAAAATTTGCAAAATTGAAAGAGTGGGCAGTGCTCTTGAAACAATGAAAGCTCGAATTATGATGCCACAAAATGAGATCGTGATTAAAATCGGGGTTGGAAATCGCAGCTAATTAGGTTTTAGGTAACCAATATAGAGATAGGGAGATCTTGTTGATGTTGTTGTTGTTGTTTGTTGTTTGTTGTTCTTTAAAGTGGAAGGAAGACTGTAGTTTAATTAGCAGGTTGAAGAGAATGGCACATATGATCCGGTGGAAGTGGTGGAGGTGCTCAGAGAGTGAAGACTGAACACTGAAGAGGACCAGTAGAAACTAAAAACGGTGTGTGTGTTGTGCAAGAGCTAAACACCTTAGCAATCCTTAAAAAAAAAGAAAAAGAAAAAAAAAAACCTTAGCAAGATCCTCTAGAAAAAAAAAACACCTTAGCAAGATTTTGAACCAAAAAATAAAAATAAATAAATAAAAAGTAGCAAGATTCATGGAAATGATTTGATAACAAAAATGTGTGTGGTTGTCGTTATGAGGCAAGGCCTTTTAAAAAAAGATAAAAAAAATTAGACACTATCATCTCTCGATAAGATAGTTTTATACAAGAATTGCCGAACAAAATGATAGAAAGGGAACTAGGGATGTAAATGGATCGGATTTGGATCGGGTGGAGCATCATCCGCTCCATCCGCGAAATCTATTTAATCAATCCGCTCCATCCGTCATCCGCAAACCATCCAATCCATATCCAATCCGTCTGTCATCCGCGGATTAGTGGATGGATCGGGTGCTTAAAGTTTTATGGACTAAAAACAATAAATAGACCCAACTATAATAAAACGGTTAGTAGTCAAACAAAACTTCAACTCATATACGATTGTTTTACCTTGTAACAATAAAAATTACACAATTTAGTTTAAATAATAGCAATACAAATTAGAAAACAAGTAAAATTAAACAAAAATGTAAATATAACATAGGTTTGATATCCCTCCTCTTACACTTTTATATCTAAACGGGTGATGGATGGATTCGCGGATCGGGTTAGCGGATGAGAAATCTCATCCATCATCCGCTCCATCCGCCATCCGATCCATCCGTCATCCGCTCCATCATCCATTTAATCGGATTTTAATCCATATATTCGATTCGGATGGAACGGGTATCCGCGGATCATGAATCCATTTACATCCCTAAAGGAAACTTTGAAAACCAATATTATGTTACTAGTATATACATGTAGGATTCAGGAAGAAATCATAGTGACATTGATATTTTTACCAATGATTATCGGATACAAATCACGATATCAAATAAAAGCATTTTTTCTTCTTCTATATTCTTTTATTAATTTTACTTAACTAGATTTAGTTCAATTAAAATCAATTTACACCCACCAACATGCTGGAAATGAATATAATTATTTAGCTCATCGACCTTGAGTTCGGGCATAGGGCCTGGAAATGTTCGATCAACCGTAGTTTACCAAAACTATAATATCGTCCTCCAATCAAAAGATTGAGAATGTATGTTTGATAAACTAAACGGGATCATCCATACTCTTGGACAGAGCCGGCTCTTAGCAAGTGCATGTGGAGCACTTGCACAGGACCTCAAGTTTTTTGGGGCCCCAAATTTTAAAGTGGGTGTGGCCTAAAGTATTTAAATTTGGAGTTTTTGAATCTGAGCCGTCTTTTTCATTGGGTTATAGGAACTACAAATTTAGTTTTTGATCATATTGTATTACTTATTCCATTTTTCTATTGGTTTATGTGATGTGATATTTTCCGGTTGTCAAGTAACTTCGAATGATTTATTTTTTGATGCAAGAAAAAATATAAGGTGTCTGCTCTAAAGTTTTAGGGCCTAATTTTAAATTTTCACACACGGCCCCAAAAAAGTTGGAGACGGCCCTGCTCTTGGAAGTAAAGTATGGATCCCTCAAATTTATTAAAAAGATCATGATGAAATCTTCTTGCTGTTCTTTTTTCCCGCTAGCAACCAGAACCCAGAGGTGTAAATCAGGACAAAATCGCATGGCCGTGCCTGACTGCCTGTAACATATTGTACATACAAAAAAAAATTCTACACGAGTAAGTCTTGTGTGAGACCAACTGACAAAAAAATGAGGTCACTATTTAGAAATATAAGGATCACTTATTATGAGCAGTGACCCTTAATTTACTAAAAAGTGACCTCGTTTCACCAAAAATTACAATAAAACCGTCTTAAATAAGTTTTTAGCTTTCTACACACACCAAATATGTGGCAAGCAGCCACTGAGCCAAGCATACAAACAGCACTTTTGCAAGCTGAACACTCTTGCAACAGCTATTCTAAATTCCCAATTGGTACGACTGCTCACAGAAATAGCAAGAAAATCTCCCCGAAGGTTGACGGGTCTTGACAAATGAACAGCGAACAGTCTGGAAAAGAGCTCAACACCAGCAAATATGGTGCTGCCAGGATCCACTGCGAACAACAAATGCACATGATTGAAGATACAGAACTGAACTGAATTTACACAACACGAGAATTATAACGCAGCCATACCATCTTACCATGAGCTCAAACGCAAATATGGCAGATGTTCCCCTGTTCCAGATCTCTTAAATGCAAGCGTTCATGCTGACAACTCACGGCATTCATCGAGCAATGGACTAGCATCCAGAAGCCGTTGTTCCAGGCCTCTGGCCCTCTACAACGAATCTGAATATCTGTAACGCCCCATTGGATGTTTCCAAGACCAGGCATAAAGCGACCAACTTCAACAACACCCCATTTCTACAGCCCATGTTACTCAGAATCTTCATCTCAGCTGAGTACACGAATCAGATGCACAACAATGGATAAGCACGCCTGTCACTTCATATTAGGCCTAACTTTTAGAAAATGGCCAATCACTAAACTGGACATGTAGCCATAGCAGGAACTTGTAGCTGAGTCTAAGTGTAGCCGAGAGCCAGAGTAACAAAGTCCTAAGCTGCTTACGACCAATTCAGCTTAGCCAAACACACCTGTTCAAAGCCAGAAAGCCGCAAAAGCAACAAGTCATTGTGTGCCTCCGCGGTCAAGTGAACCTCAGCGCCTCAGCGGTAATACATGTGAAGTCTCTATTGCCTCAAGTAGCCTGAGGCGCAGATAATGGGGCATTCGTAAATGGTACAAAATGCATTGCAAACTGACATATCCTTGACTTTGTATTTGAAGCCTCTTAGACCATCCGCAACACTTTTATGCATCCGCTGGAGTTCGCAGCAACAACCACATTAGATTTCCCTTTCCAGCACACACTTGAAACAAACTGTCCATTGTCATCATCAGTCTCTTTTCCAGATATTGGATCGATTGATCCAAACTTGTGTGAGGTGATTGGCATAGGAAGAGATTTATAATAAGTATAAACCTAAACAAGAAGAAGAGATGAAGTCAGGCAAGCATCGAGACATCAGATGTATTTAGAAACTACTTAGCCTTTCTGAATGCAGATCCAAGTATAATCTCACACTTCAATTCCCAAGAAAAACATCAATGTAAAGGCCAAAAGGAAAAGGAAATACCTCGTTGGTTTCTGAACCACATGCTATGTATCCATCAGCAACAGACAAGCCCACGAAATTCTGCAGAAGTAAAAGTCCAGTATAAGTAGGAATGAAAAAGGTCCTTGAAGTTATCCAATACCACTATGGCTCTGTTTGATTCACCTTAATTTTACTTAAATTCAGTTCAGTCCAGTTCAGTTCATGTGCAACTTTATAACTCATATAATTTTTTATTCCGAATTAATTTCATGATGATAATTATGTCATCGAAAAGATCTCAAAGCATACTTCCAAATGAGTCCAAAATTGACTATGTTTGGACGAATTTTAAATGGTTAACGGTTAAGTTTAAAAAATCAATTCAGTTTAGTTCAGTTCAGTTCAGTTCAGATCAGTTTTATCCAGGTGAATCAAACGGAGCCTATGTCCTACATCTTCTCTGAGAAATATATTCAAATTGAAGCACTGAATACCAACCTTCTCATTAGTATGCCCGATGAGGGTTAAGGTGCAAGCATCATTGGATAAACCAACGGAGCTAGATTTATTAAGGTCCCATAGCTTCAAAGTGTTATCCGTGGAAGCAGAAACAAGGGTCCCAGAATCAACAAACTTCACGTAACTGACAGCTTTTTGATGGCCAGCTAGTACGCACCATGGTACATTAGCATTACGGAGATCATAGCAGTATATCTTGTAATCTGCAGACCCAAAGGCCAGCAGATGGGATGAGTGGGCAGAGAACTGAACACAGCACACATTTGCAATGTTCCGGATTGTATGCAAACAATTTCTCTGTCCAAAATAAAAGATAAAGAATAAGATATTGTGTATTTGTGCCTCCACCAATTCAATTATCATGCATATTACCCTGAGAACTAAAGCAGCACAAATTACATTTTTTTTTTTTTTGTGGATAAGAAAAAGAATACTATAAAGGAGTATAGAAAGAATACAAGATAAAATCTGTCCTCAATGAAAAAACCTAATCAAACCAAGGCAAATCTAAGAGAACAAGCCTATAGAATTTCAATGTTCATTCAAAAAACCTGTCTCTATACCACGCCAGTCATAGTTTATGCTGGATTTAAAATGCTCTAGCTCTTGATTACCCTTCTTTTTCCTAGAATTAATCTGAGTACCAAGGGTAACCTCCTTTCCCAATGCCAGATACATCACAACAATAAATGTTTTCTATGGCTCCTTGAAACAGCACAGCACTACAGTTCAAAGAATATTGCACCCACACGCATACATCATTACTTGGGCCACCAACTACCCCCCTCACTCAACACTCCCCACCCCCCCCCCACACACACAAAAAAAAAAAAAAGAGGAAAAACAAAAACACCAAAGAATGAAAACGAGAACATCTAAGAAAATAATTACTTGAATAAAGCAATGACAATTGTGACGAACTAATATTTGGGTATTGAATAGACAGCAAAAACGATTAGAACATACCTCACTGATACTCCATAATTTGACAGAGCAATCATCACTGCCACTAGCAAATTTTGTAGGATCCAATGGAGAAAAGTCAACAGACCACGCACGCTTTTCATGCTCGGTGTACTGAGAAAACGCTTGACCAGTACTTGCATCCCATAACTGGAATTTATGACACACATAAATTGTTGAACATCAATTAATGAAAGGGAAAACACAAATAATTTAAGAGACAAGAATGTAGATCAAAATAAATCAGCAGAACACCAAAATGGAAGCTTCCTCAAATTGTCACAAAAAAGCCTCCAAAGAGCTCTCCACATTACAGAACAAGTACAACAATAACCCAGTAAGTATCCCGCCGTGGTCGGGGTAGGGGGAGGTCAAGATGTAAATTATAGACCAACTGATAAACTGTGTTAAGTTGAATAATAATTTATCATCAAATATAAAACAAGGACAACTAAGATATTAATATGCCATACTTAAGCGTGATGTCATCCTTTACAATCCTAAAAGGCTCAGTAATCTGGATGACCAGTGAATCTGACTCCACTGCTCAAAAATTTATCCCTAAAACGGAAACCCATCAGTCTCAGAAAATAAAAAAGAAAAGGTGAGAAAAGGATTCTGGTTCTTTCAATAGGGTAATTCTACAAAGTCACTGTTCAGTCGTAGCTCCTACAAAATCTCATTACCTTCCAAGCACTTTGAACAATATGTCAGATTCTGTAAATAAACTATTAAAGACAAAAAGCACTTTTATACATTCTTCCAAGTTCTCAACTACCCAAATCATGTAGAAATTTGGGAGGGGTAGAATTTCAAGAGGCTAACAAGTGATGGAATGAGAACTCAATATAACATGAAATTAGGGTTCTATGTAACTGTGACTCGCAACAAAGCACTCGTATATTTTGGGACGGAAGGAGCAGTAGAATTTTCACTGACACCCAATGCAGATTGTCACGTACCCACTCCCCCTGGGCATTGTGGTCAGGTAGATGGGTTGTGGTCCTTGTGGACTTGGTTGTATGGTTGCCCATGGGTTTGTCCAGTAACACCCCTAAGTAGTACTCCTAACCCCAATAAAGAGTCACAAGTCATAACTGATGCAACCAATCCAGCAGGAGGAGACATCAAAGCAAGTCTTTCACATGCCGGATTTAGGTGAGTGAGCAGGTACACTGACTGGGCTCACTGTGATACAACATGGCCAGGCGCAAAGGCATTAAAAACGAGAACAACTGGGTGTTGCGAGCTGACACTGCGGATCGACAAGATGGGCACTGAATAAGGGGTTTGCCTAGATCATGCCTGCTTTTGGACTGGCTCTAGTTGCACTACTGGCTGGAACGATGTGGATGTTAGCACCTCATCTTAGGGTGGAGCATGGAAGGTTCCAGAAAATCTCCCCATGGTAACAGGAAATTAAGTAAGGTGAATAGAATAAGCTTCTCCCAAGGGATATTCCAGAGGTCTCAGGTTCGAGTCCCCTCAGGGCCACTGGAGGTTTTCTTGGTCGTTAACTTCAGGGCCCATGGGATTAGTCAATCAAAGCTTGGACACCCATGTTATCTAAAAAAATGAGCTTCTCCCAAGGGATCTAGATCCACTAAGGGTTCATGATAAACATTAATTGAGGACCTAAGAAAGGTGAGTTTCCACCACAAGTTGAGGAAGTGGAATATAAAAAAAAATAGGGAACTTGAGTCAATTGTGAAGCCATGGAACGGATACACCTCAAAGTGAAATACATTGTATCAAAGTCTTGTAAATTCCCAATAGGGAACTTGAGTCAATTGTGAAGCCATGGAACGGATACACCTCAAAGTGAAATACATTGTATCAAAGTCTTGTAAATTCCCACACTTGTATATATGTAGTATTTCCCTTAACCATTCTTGAGTTCCTTTACTTTGCTACCTCTAATGATTTCACCTTTCAATGTTCTTCACATACTTTGGCACTTGATGTTGGACTGTTGCGCCAAACATCAAGGATCAGCCTAAGTCGGCTCTCGATGGGACAAATTTACTGGTCCTTGTGGCTTAGTGTTAACACGTGACACTATGCTCTCTCATGTCTCACCAACTACTAACATATCCTTCTTGATCAATCTAGCAATAATTCAAAAGAGCCTTACAAATCCTCACTAGACCTCTTTACCGGCCTCCAGTGATAGTTATACTATGCCCCTATACAACTTGTCCTGAAAGATCGTACAGACTAAGTATCTAGTCCAGCCCTACTTTTGGGTTTCCCAAGAACCTATCGGGGGTTTATGTGCTTCCCAAGGTAGAGAAAGTGACCGGATTCCTTTACGATGCAATCAAGCCAATGAAGGTTCAAGTCCCGTTCCTATAAATCCAGTTTCAGTACTGAAAAACGAATCAAGCAAGTGAAAATTATTCTTTGTTACATTACAGCGACTAAGAAAGAAAGCTTTTAACAATCATATTTCCACCTCAAATACATTAAAGAGAGAAAAATGGGAATTTGGTGGTATATTATGCCTAAAAGTGACTGGCTTCCAAATCAAAATGATAATATTATTTGGATATTGGTAGAAGAAACCCAAAAGCCCACAGCATTGTTGGGTTTTGGCTAAGTCTGCGTAGGAATTGCAACTTCCCATAACCAAAAAGAAGACCGTATTTGACTTAATATATCTCAATGTCTATAAGAAGTCACACTTCCAATCTCAAGCTTTAGTTCCGATGCTTGTGAGAAATAACTTACAATAAGTCTTACATAGGCTAGGGGGGTACCAAAATGGTAATTCCCAAGAGCTTCCTCCCATTAACTAATAAACAAGCATGCAATATAACAGGGTGTTGATATTAACAAAACAAACTATGATAAATTCACTCCAATGTAATGGTTCGTATCTCTTGACAATTGGAGTGAATTTATCAAAATATGATGTGCCCATATCAGCTCCCAACAGAGCACCCATACAATGACTTAGGAAGAAATCTCTCATGACATGGTCTAACTGCTCCAATAGTGACAAATTATCATGGCACCCACCACCATCACTCAGCCTAGTGCCCTAGCATTATCATAAGAAACCAATACCAAAGGTAAGGCTAGACTTATAGTGAGTGCTCATTGCATCAAGAATCAGCAAGATAAGCAAAAGGGACATGCAATGAAGGACTAGCATAAAATAAGTCAAGGGTTTTTTACCAAGATATTCCCAGTCAATAAGTCAGCACGATAATAAATTAAAATTTCAAAGAGATATACAAACCTTAACAATACCATCATAGTCAGTTGAAGCCAAATAATTTCTGATATAGTTGTTCCAACAAACAGAGCTGAGCTTTGATTTGTTTGACATCTCAATCACAGGATAGTGAATATCAACAGAATTGTCATAGAGAGCTTGAAAATCAAATATCTTTATTTTCTTTGATACCCCAGCGGCTGCAAAGTAGTCCTCATCCCGGTCAAAACTCAAAGAGCAAATTACATTAGTAGAGTTGGTCATATCCCTGTTTCTTATTGTTCCACAGGCTTCAAGCTTACTATAACGAGCATACTTGCACAAACCACCAAAGAAGTCTCCCGTGCTATCAGGCGATTTCTGTTTTTCATTGATATTTTGATCTGTATACCAGTTCTCCCGATTTTTCAGCACATCATTGTCAGCACGAATCAAAGAATCACTCCGTTCCTGGATTTGGGATCTTGTTGAAAAGTAAGCACTTTCAAGCTGAGCAACATTCTTTAAAAATCTTGGGTCTTTTCTATCAGAAATAGGGTTAGAAAGGCCATCGCCACAGTACAGAAAAAATCTCTCTCTTGCATATAGGAAATCCTCATGTGTGCAATTTAGACTTGCAGATTCTCTCAACAAGTGTCTCTTCTCCAACTCTTTGACATCTGCTTCTATACATCCAAGCTCTTCCACCAACTTCGAAGCATGCTTTTGCTTTTGTTCTTTCACAGATGCAAGGAAGTGTAATAACAATTCTGATTCATCATCATCATGCTGAATAGATGATGATAATTTGTCATCCCCACACAACGCTTCAAATCCGCTGACGACTTCTGATTGTAGAATATCTCTAATTGACAACAACAATTGACCAATTAGCATGACACGGTATTAAGGAAACTCAAACTAATTGGTGGCATTCATAACTACACCCTTTTGTACTAAAATATTATCATCCATTAACGAACAACTTCACATCTCATATTTTCATGACTTTCAAACATATATCTCACTTAAGTTTGTAAAATCGTATATGGGGATGTGGCTGCAAACAAAAAGAAATATATGTGAGCAAAAAGGTAATACCTCTAGACAAAGAAGTGATACTCGCTTTTTAGACATTCTGAACACTAAAAATGTGATAAAAGAAAAGTGACACCTTGGGTTTAATTGGGATACTTTTGAACAAAAAAGTGATACTTTTGGCGCCACACAAGAGAACGACGGTTGTAAAAAAGGGTACTTCCACGGTAATATTGAACTGTAATATTATTAAACCTTCGAGAATCTCACTTAATTTTTTTAAAAATCACTAGAAACTTTCATCCACTCAGACTTTTGACTATTATACTGATATTTGACTGGATAGCCCGGCAAATGGTCCAATCTGAGGATTGGATAAGAATGAAGTAGCTCTAAGCATACCTGGCTGTTGGGCGAAGTGAAGGTTCCGGATGAAGTAGCCAAAGACAAAACCCAGCTTCCTTAGGGTTTTCTGATAAGAAGTTTGGAGGAAGAATTCTATGACGAAGATCTGACATTGCTGCAGCATGAACTTTTCCCGATTCAAACCTGCTTAGCAACTACAGCAAAAAGGAGAGGTCATGACTCAAATCTCATAATCCAAACTTCAAAACAAAGAAAAAACAAAGGATAACTTGAAAACAGCCAACTCCAGTCACTATCCCCCTCCCCTTAAAAAAAGGGGTCACTTCTAATAAATGAATAAAAATCCACACCCTCCTTAAGGGAGGTTCTTTCTTACTTTATTTCAACTTATACGGCCATGTTGTTGCAAAGAACATAAGACGGGTCCTCAATTGTGGGCAAGATGAAGGGGATCAAGCATGAATTCTACCAGGGTCAAGCACGGACACACAAGGTATATGGCACACACACCGCACATTTTAGGCTTTTCACCCTCTATAGAAAGCGTGATTCCTTGTGATTGTGTCATATCCTTACTCGTGTCCTTGTCCATACAACCTAGGTGGCTACTCGAATACTATAAATCACCACTTATACATGACAAATCAAACCTCTATCAACGAACCATAAAAGGATCCTTAAGCAAACAAAATACAGAAAACTGACCACAATGTGCAAACTCCTTTTACTTCTTACGTTTTAGCTGTTTTGTGTGAGGAGTGAGTGTATTTTTGTATGTTTCCATATCAAAAGTAAGTGCCTAGTTCAACCAACACAGAAAACAGGTCCTAAAAAATGCATTTCTGACACAGTAGAAATAGGAAATGTTTTAAGAATGTATTGATATTGTGCCTGCTTTGACAAGTAGCCTCAATTCCAGAACAGTCCCTTACATCTACACCTAATCTGGGCAATTTTTAATTTCGTGTTCATCTAACCACATTCAATCATTCAACAAATTCTGGGAGATTATATAAGATGACAATAGGAAATGAATGCTGTATGAGAGATATGACTAGAGATGACAGAAACAGGTCTTCACCTCAAATATAAAGACCCCGAGACCGTAGATGTTTGACGAAAAAGTGCAAGCCCTACCAAAGACCTCCTCAGGACTTCTATACCAGTTCTCTTCTAACTGATCAACTGCCGAAAACGCATGTTGTTGAGCTGAAGTTGGCAAATTAAGCCTGCTTGGCTTGCCCTGAGTCTTAAAATCTGCATTTGAACCATGTTCCACTTCATTGCCCGAAGCTCCCGGACCAGCAACATTGGTGTCAATGTCATTTACTTTAGGTCTTAGGCCATATCCTAGTTGAAACTGGGATTTCATCTTGAAATAGTTCACAGTATCAGTGGATTTTTGGTGCTTTGCACCCCAATTAAGATTGGGTGACATACCCTGCTCTAGTGGTCTCTTCAGAGCTAGTGACTTCTGGACATCCTTTTGCATAGCACTCCCATGCATTTGCAGTTGTGCAGATAAGCGGCCCAAATACTTAACCTTTCTGGAGGGCAACAACCAAAAACAAGATGGGCGCAAGTCTTGGAAGGTGTTTCCTTTTGAGTGCAAAGAATACACCAGGTCCAATATCTGCTTAAAGATAAGCAAACTGTCGACTTTATGCAATTCCCTCTTCCTTGATTTCATCCAATCCCTCAAATTGACTCCCTCTATAACAGATTCCGAACTAGGACCAAAATCAGACGCGGAAGCACCATCAGACTGTATGATCGATTTTTCTGTCAAATGTGCTGCAGCAGCCTTCGCAATGCTCTCTCCCCTTTCCGGAGGGGCAGGAATTGGGCCTCTATATATGATCCCCTTACCCTTAAGTGTACTCTTAACAAAGTATTCAGGGTATCCACAACCAGAAGATTTCGATATCATCTTCATTCTCATGCACCCAGAAGAAAGTGCATCCCTCAAAGCAGCACCACTTCTATTGTAAGTTGACTGGCGGAGGTCTAAAATGGCATTTTGATCTGAAGGTTGTCCAGAAAATACATCCTCTGAGGCAGTTGATGTTGTTGGGGTGGTATGTTCATTTGAACGTACAGCTTCAATACCAACCCCATGCTGAGTCTCCTGTTGCCACTCATTTAGCATTGTCTCCATCATCTCACCTTCATTTATTGTACTAAGACCAGCATTGTAATGTCCTAGTGTTAACTCTTGAACCCTCCCCTCTGCACCTCCCGCATAACCAGAACGTGAGTTTTGAGACGTGTCCACTGCATTTACATCACTAATTGGATCTTTTCCATCTAATATATCCACAAATTGTTGAATTGAACTCCTTGGTTGATCCCCTTCCCTAATAATGAACCTCTCCCGCGGTTCCAACCTATCGCAACTCTCGAGCAACATGGCACCTTCTTTACCTTGGGACCGGATATCTTGTGCTCGACTAACCGCAGGCACATCCTCACCATCACCTTCATCCATGATGGCTGAATTCACTTCACTCAATTCTCAATGCATGAAAAGCATCTACAAAATGAAAGCATTCAATCTGAAATTGCAAAATACCAAGATAACCATAATCTGATTAACCAAACCAAAAGCAAGTGATTGACAGCTGAAATTTCCTCCAACCACCCATTAAAACCCAGTTAAGTTACACCTTACACTCAATCAAACAAAGCATTTCTAGAGCTGAAAGTACAGAAACCAAGTACAAGCTATGCTTACAATACAACAACATTTAAAGTGACTATTTCCAAACCATCATCAATGATAAAATAAAACCAACAACAACTCAAAATGGATGTAACTCAATCTTCAGTCTTCAACTACATTGCCGCATTAACTGAAAAAGAAAATCCACCAAACAAAGTTTCCAATTCCCCACACAACACAACCACCGACAACCCAAATTGACTTTTCAAACTCAATAAATTTGACATTATCAGTACCGAGAATAACTAAAGTGCATGCATTTCTGTGAAGAAAAAGCAAAAAAAAAAAGAAAATCAACTAATTACAAGAACAAAGAGATACCCACAAATTAAAATAAAAAATAACACATACCCATTTCAAGAATTAAGCAAATAATCGATGTTCCTGAGTTGAGAGAATTGAGAACCATGAAGGAGAGAGAAAAATAAAACCCTAGAACAGTATAACTAGCAAAAAGCAACTTAAACCCAATTTTCTCAATATTAATCTCAATTCTCAAACTTACCTGAAATGGAAACAAATATATATATCTTCCTTTGTTTTGTTTTTCTTCTTTTCCCCTACCAGATGAAAGCATATACTTGTGTAAATACTTTTTCTAAAAAAACAAAACAAAATAAAATGTGTGTTTCTTAAATTTCTGAAATTTGTGTGCTGTGACAAAATCATGCTAATAATTGGTGAAATCAACATTTTTCTTTTTTCAGGTAGTATGGGCTTGAAGAAAGAAACTAGAGGGTTCTACTTCTATGGCTATAAACTTACCAAATATAGAATAATAGTACATACCTCTGTTTTCTTTTTCTTTTTTTTTTGTTTAATATTATTTGTGCTTGGCTGGCTGGTGCGCTAAATGATCGCCGATGCCAAAGTAATGACTCCTTGCTAGTCCTCGTGGTGTCAAAATATTTAAAAGAGGTTTCAAATCTAATAATCATTCTTGTAACCAAAAAAAATAAATAAATCTAATAAATCATTCAAGATATGGAAAAGCTAGCGCCTGATGGTCACGGTTCCTTTGCATTGATGTCACGTGATGTCACGTGGTTGCCTTTTTCTTTTTATTATTTACCAGAGTTTTTTTTTTTGTTTCTTTTTTTTGTGGGAGGGGATATTTTACCAATAGTATAAATATCTTCTTCAAGAAAGACTATAAAAAAAATTAAAAATTATAGATTATCTTCATGAAAGAGTAAATATAAAATTGTTTAAATGCATGTCAATGGTAGAAATATGAGAATTTGTAGAAAACCCAAATATTTCAGATTTCTGAACAAATATTTCAGTATGTTATATTTGCTAAATATAAACAAACAAACTTACTCCATTGCATAATAACTATAGCGCATATTTTTTGTATCGTCTAAAAAAGTTCAAAATTTTTTGCATAACAAAGCCAATATGGAGTAGTAACTAAGGAAAGATGCTTAATAATATAGTGGTATGAGTTATGTATATGGAGATTTAATGGTAAAAGCAAAACGAGAAAATTGCTAAAAATAGATTAGCCACCAACAAAACTAACATATAAATTCCAATTATGTGTAACAAAGTTTAAATTGGCACAAAATTCGATATATTTGGATCAAATTCAAACTAGTATAAGAAACTTTGAGTAACATGATCAAACTCTTATGGATCCATCGCACCGATTAGGAAATTCAACTACATACTCCGGTATCAAAATATTTCCCTTTGAATTTAGATGGAACCAAAATCAAAATTTACATCCGATATCTTTTAGAGCCACGTCTATTTGAAGTTTGGAAATAAAAGAGTCATGATATCACCACCTCTCAAGCCTACATATGGCATGTACCACATTTGTAATTCTGTGAAAAGGTGAGAACAAATTACATATACCCAAATATTTGTTGTATATAGTTTTTATGATATTTCTTTTCTTTTTTTTTCTTTTTTTTTTTTGGTTTTTGAAAGAAAGTTTTTAGGATATTTCAATCGAACCTTTTTGTTTATAGATTACAAATTGCTTTATTTTTTGGGTCAAAAGATCAACCCATGTGCATATCAAACTTGATCAAAGAAACACTAGGTCACTCGGATTCGAATATAATAGGATTTTGAGTCGAAATTTTAATTCCGGACTCAGTAGAACAGGTCGGGCCATAAATTGACAGGTCTAGGTGGCCAATTGACAAATTGAGTACATGCATGTCTCGCCCACTTGGGTCGGGCCACTGGTCACTTGCTTTGCTTCCACACTCCACAGTGCAAGGGGTTTGGTTTCGCGTGTAACCCAAGTGCCCAAATGACAACCAATAGTCCACGTCACTCCAGAAGAACAAACTTCTCACTGTTGTTGGACTTGTTGCTCGTCACGATCACGATCACGATCACGTGGCCCTGCATGCCACCATACCCTCTTTTTTTTCTTTTTCTTTTTTTTTTTTGAACTTCGTCTCCTTGGTGGTCTTGTAGCCGCGTCACTCCTTGTCTAATTTTATCAGTTACATTTATGTTATGAGTTTTATTTTATCATGTGTTCATGTCCAAGGTCTCATAGTCCATACCTTGAACAAGAATGTAGGCCACCAAGGTTTTCCGGGAAAGAAGGCCAGGCCAGTGGTTTGTATGGCAGATTGGCCGTATATTTATACCGCGATGGTCGGACGGTGGCAACTGATAACCAAAGGGTTCAAGGGCAAGTTACATACCAACTTGGCTTAGCAGTTAACACCAAAGAAAATACCTGTAGAAAAATGAGGATGTCATGAATAAAAGACACGGTAGGATTTGTAATCGAGAAATAAAACCAAAAATCATTGGAAATGATAGAGCCTAAACATGCTTAATAAGTACAGTACTAAACTTGCAACAATTAATTGGTTTTTTGCTAGAACCGAACCCGATCCTAATCCGACTCGATCCGGGGAAAAAAATTTATGGAAAATAATCAACTCAAACCAGGCTAATAAGCAGTACCGAACTTGATTGATTGACTTCTTGCAAGAGGGGAGCCACATACATGATTCATTAGGGTTTCCAAGAAGAGTGACAATGTTTACAAGCTGCATTAAGTACTTAAGGGCTATGATACTCCCACATTGAGTCAGTAATTATTTACATCTATAGCATTCCTCGGAATCACTTGAGAGTAAGGTGATCCTAACATGGAGTCAAGCAAACGTTGGATCACCAGCATCACATTTGCAACATCATGTGAAACCAAATCTACATGTAGCACTTAGTAATATATGCTTGCTATAAATAAAGAGATTCAATCCCTGAAAATGAGTCACTTCTCAATGCCAATGAAAATGGCAAAGGCTCAAGGGGAAAAGAAAGGATCTTCTTTGTTCCTGTAGATCCCAAACAGCTGCATGGAGTGGGAAAAGGCTATTCTTCTGCATTCTTCAGCGCCTTTTACGTCAAACTTCTCCAAGTCGAGAAGTGATTTTTTCAGGCCCCCATTTGAATCTCTGTCTACAAGAAACTCAGCCAAAGTAGTCCCCCTGTGGCAAATATATGATTGCAAGTTATGATCATTTACTATTAACAAACCTTCAAGTTATGAAAATGTTCTGTCAGGATATAATATGTTGATACAATTCCAAACCACAAATATAGAACTATCATGTGAAGAGAAATTTTGCTACACTTCTAATCAATCCCTTTACATGGGCAGGCTCCAATTTCTGCTGATTACAATTAACATATCAGCAAACAAAGTATATTGTAGTCAGTACTAATAAACACTGCAATAACAAAACAAAAACTCTTCTGAAGCAGGACAGATCAAATTTGGGTGAAGTTTTACTGAGAAAAACTATCATTCATCAAATTTGCAGCTGATATGACAAGAAAAACACAACCTTCCTTAAATGGTACTCCAACAGTCAATCTAACGTCGTTCCTTTTCCACTGGAAAACTTGAGTATTTTGTTCAGCATTATTAACATATTAACATACACTAAACACGTTTATGATTAGGCAGAGTGTTCGCTGTATCTTATAACTCCAAGGATTCAGATTCTACTTTCTACATTTTCATTTAGGTTAAACATCAAAGTTATCCCAAGCTTATTCTTCTATGCAATGTTAAAATCAACGTCTCAAACAGACTGCACAAACTAAGATGCCTGAGAAAAGACGACGTGAAAACTCGATCGGCATCAACCCAGACCACTGAAGAATGAATTTGTTTAGATGTAAATTTACATCAATAGCAGTGACAACTTATTAGCGTTGACAGTAATGTTCACACAAAAGTTCTACTTTGAGTCATGTTAGAATCACAAATCTTGTGTCTTGCGCTCTATTTTGCTGTATTTTAGCTTTTGCTGTGCATCTTTGTAAAACACATGGATTAGTGTGGTATTGCTTTAATATCTTTACTCTGTGTTCCTGGTGACAAACTGAGACTTTTAGTAACATCTAAAGATCATGTCCACAGAATTCACCATGGGTCAGGAACTCAGGATAATCCTGTGCATTTTCAGCAGACTAGGGAAAGGTTCAGCACTTCTCACAAGTACACCAGCGCATAGCTCCACATTTCAGTTTTCATTTAAAAACTTTTCTACTAAGCAGAATCTATAGAACTATAGTAGCTTGAACCATATAGAAGGTAAAGCACAATGAATTAAAATACCTGACAGCATAAGGCTCACTGAACCCTCTATGTCTGGAGAACAATGCAGGAGTACTTGACCTACCCCCAGTGGTATGCTGTCTGTACAGAGCACAAACTGCCTTCATGCAAAGTTCAGGACTCCTTCCCAAAGCATGAAGCATGTCAGCTTCAAATTCCCATTCTTTGTCTGAATCTCCAGATTCATTTTGCATGTTTTGGCATTGAAGGACAACTGGACTTGCCACAGAATCAAGAATGTTGTTGTCATCTAAATCCTCCATACTATTTTCACATCGTTTTAATGCAACTCTCCTAGAGTCAGCACCATCCTCTAATTTCCGTTTATACTTTGACAAAGTCAACCCATCATCATCATCATCACTAAAACATAATATCTGATCTGGGGCTGGTGTGGATTTGTGAGTGCATGGCGTAGAAGAAGCTGTTTTTACTTCCAAGGCTGTTGTTTCACGTTGACTTCCTGCAAGCCCTTCAATTTTTGCATCAAACATAAAACTCTCCTGCTGTTCTCTACCATTAGTTGTGCGAGCTGGTTGTGAACCTAAAAGATGACAAGTTAAACAGAGAGAAACAATTTGCCATGGGCCATCCCCACATCCCAAAAAGCTCAACTAAGCGGTACTAATACATTAAAATTAAGTTCACAGTGCCAAGAACACCCATAGTATTAAGGCCATTGTGAGCATCGTTGCTTAAATAAAAAAAATTGGCGGGGGAGGAGGGGGTTAAAAAAGCATTACGGGTAATTTTATACTATATGATTGTGTGCATATTGAAAATTGAGTTAGTGAGTTCAACTACCAAAGGGTTCGATTTGTTACCATCTATGCCTAATACTTGTATGCAAATGTTGTTTTAGTTATACATGTTACTGAACCCGCATAAACATGAACGGAATCGCCAGTTTGCCACTGCTATTACCACTACCACGTACCACCCAATCCATTGACCACCAACACCATTTTTTCTTATAACACAGTTTGTTTCTTCTACATGCTCTTGCTTTGATTTGGACATACAAAATAATGGAACTTTAACATCAAACATCTCAACCATATATTGAAACTGTTTTGAATTAAAAATTATTTTCCAAACACTAAAATACTTTGAATCCTACCCTTCTACTCATCCTACCCGTCATAAACCCTTCACACAAAAACCCAGAAGAGTCCACTTGAGACCTCAATAGAATCATGGACCATGAATCATGGCAAAGCTAGTCTTCCATTTAAGGAACCAGAAGAATAGGTACACAAATTCAGTAGAAGAACACTACATAACAGACAGGTTTAAGAAAAAAAAAGTTCCTGGTCTCCTGGAGTCCTGGGGTAAAGTTGAGGGCAACCGAAAACCACACAATTCCAACCATTGCTAACTAGTTAATCTGTTCCAGCAGTAACTGGGTTACTCATGAACTAACCACATTTGCCATGCAGCCATGATCACATCCCACAAAACTCAACCAATGGTAAGAACAAATACTGAAAATTAAATTTTTTTAAAAATACTCTACAAAAGGAACAAAGCTAGTGTAAGCCATAGCAAGGGTTATGTTACCAACAAGAAGTTTTCTAATCAAGGCACCAGAAAAATACATACACAAAATCAGCAAAACTATTCAACAATGTGACCCAAAATCCCTAAACCCAAAATCCCCAAACCCAAAATCCCCAAATTCAAGATACATAAAAATAACAGAGATGTACCCAAAAAAAAAAAAGTAAAATTGAGGAAATCAATACCACATTAATCCAGGACATTGAAAGCTCAACTAAATATAACAGCAAAAATATATTTAAAAAAACAAAGAAATTACTGTAGAAAACGAAATATCCTGGTAAAAAAAATAGCACCTGAATCAGCAGAGCCTTTCCTAATCAATTCAACAGTACTCTCCAATTTTAACAAACGCTCTTCCATTTTCTTAAACCTTGAAGTAGCAGCAGAAATAACACCTCCTAATTCTCTCTCCAACTTTATATTCTTCTGTTTCAACGCTTCATTCTCTTTCATCTTTTTCTCAACCCTCTCAAGTTCCTCCATTAATTTCTCACACCTTTCTTTCATCACTTTCTCTCTCCTCCCACTCTCTTTCTTCTCATCTTCCATTTTCCTCATTTTCACATCCATTTCTCCCTTGCTTGTAATCAACTCACGGTTTTCCTCTCTCATTTGCCGCAATTGTTTTCTCAGATTCTCGAGTTCTTTCACAGAATTTGAGAATTCTAACTCGAGTTCGTTTTTCTGGGTTTGTAATATCTGGTAGTCCAAATTTGGCTTGTTGAGAAGCTCTGCTAAGCGTGCACACTCGAGTTGTGACTGAGCGAGTTTGAACTCGGTTTCATGGTGAGTCAAGATTAATTCATGGTGAGTTAAGACTGACTCGCCATGTTCGTGTTTGTGTTGCTCTAACTGCTTCGAGAAAATGGCGTTGTCTTTTAAGGCGTTTCTGAGTTTGCGTTCTAGCTCTTCTTTCTCTCTCTTCAATGAATTAAACTCCATTGTGAATTTGTGATCAAAAAAGTGAGGAATTTGTGATCAAAAAAAGAGAGGGATTTGAGATGAAGAAATGAAATTATGTGACGAAAATGAAAGAGAGGAGAGAGAAAAAGTGTGATAATAATGGTGGGTACTATAACTGGTGAACTCACTGATGCAATATTGTTGCTTCCACAACGGCAATGCACACTGTTTTCATGTATCTGCGCATTTGTATGTCTGTGTGTGTACAGTAACAGCTGTAAAAGTGGAGCAAGTAGAGGTCAATTTTTATCCATTTTTACTTTCCTCAAATATACATCATTCACAAACTAATTCCCAAATTAGCTTCGGTTCAAAACTATTTCCCCACATATACACCACGTAGGATCGGACTGTGGCCTGAAAGCGAATTTAATTTTTTTTTTTTATAGCGAAAGGCAAAGCTGCTGTGGGCCAAAACGGCTTAAGTAAGCCGCTGTGGGCCAAAATGGCTCTTAAATAAGCCGTTGTCTGCTGTTTCTTCATTCTACAGTCCGCAACATCTATGGCCCAGAGCTGCTTATTAAAGCCGCTGTGGGCCACAGCGGCTTTAGTAAGCCGCTGTGGCCCACAGCGGCTTTGCCTTTCGCTATAAAAAAAAAATTAAATTCGCTTTCAGGCCACAGTCCGATCCTACGTGGTGTATATGTGGAGAAATAGTTTTGAACCTAAGCTAATTTGAAAATTAGTTTGTGAATGATGTATATTTGAGGAAATCACACAATTTTTACTCAATTCTATTTTTGTGCTGATGACCGATGAGTTTGGCTAGAGCAATTGCTTGGGTTAGTTTAATTTCAAAATAATACCTAAATAAGGATGAGATGCAAGATATTTCTCAAGGAGGATGTTTACGTAGGTTTGGGGACAAAAGGAGCCGGTTTAATTATTTTTTTCGTTGTCTGGCGAAACAGACATAATGATTTACCCAAGTCATTATCTACTATAGCGAGTTTCATTTGCCCAAACGTCCAACTCTAATAGTACAACACACAAAGAGTCGCTATTACAGGTGACGACTTTAACAGTCATAAATCGCTACTGTGGGTAACACTTAACTAAGCCGTCGTCCCGCATGACGACTTTGGTCGAAGAAGGTCACTACTTGTGGTAGAGACTTACCTGTGCTTAACAAAAAAAAAAAAAAAAACTAATTCCTTTTGTGCCCAATCTTTTTTCTTTCTTTCTTTCTTTCTTTCTTTTTTTGCCCAATCTTACGTGGGCACCAATTATCAATAAAACATTTTTCTAAAGTTATTTAGTTTGAAAAAACAAGGGTAAATTTGGTTGAAGGTTGGTGCACAGGAAATTGAGAGATGAGATATTGAGATCCCCTTCAATTAATTCTGTGTAGTAACTCACAAAGAGCAAAATACAAAAAGAAAAAATAAAAAGATTTTCATATGTTTATAAGTTACTACACCAAATTAATTGGAGGAGATTTCAAATCGGAAATTAATTTTAGTAGTTTTGGCTGAAAATTGTTGTACTAAAAATTGAAAATTGATTTTAGTGATAATAATGGTGGTACTATAGGGTAATTTTGACCGGAAATTGATTCTAGTAATAATTTAAGGGTAATTTTGGCTGGAAATTGATTCTAATAATAATTTAAGGGTACTTTTGGTTGAAATAGTTGTATTAAAAATGAAAAATAGTTCCATTCAAAAAAATGAAAATAGTAGAGTAATAAATCCAGCCGTAAATTTGGAAACTAGCAACTAATGTTGCACTGAAATTCTAAAGCGACGAATATTATGAAACAAAATTAGTTACTTACAACAAATATTTTGACACAAAAAGGGAGTATTTATTTTTTATTTTTTGATAAGAGACGCAAAAAGGGAGTATTGTTGTCGCTTGTAAAATGTAGAGGCAAATAGTGTATCACACTTCACATGCTTTGGCCAAACATGGGGTAATAAATACAAGTGAATGAAGTATTTGTATCTAGTTTTTAATTAAGAAATATTAAAATTTCAACAATGATGTCATTTCATTTACTAAAGTATATAAATGGTCCACTACGGTTAGTGGTAATTAGTAGTATCATTTTTTATTATTTTTTTGGTTACATAGTAGTATTATATATATATATATATATATATATATATATATATATATATATATATATATATATATATATATATATATATATATATATATATATATATATATATATATATATATATATATATATATATATATATATATGGCATATAGGCGAGCCACGTCGTGCAAGCATGACACGCAAGCGACACGTAAGCTCAAATTTGCCATGCAGCATGACACATCATTCATCATTAATGTCTCATCATTAGTTGACTTAATTACATATTTATTAGCATATTTCTAAATTACAAAATAAAATAATTTTAGTTACGTAAGTCAAAATAATTATAAATCTGACTCCGTTGAATCGGATCTAAAAAATGCTTCAAAACGAGATATATATGTATATGTCCTATAAAAGTTGGGTTCTTTCCATGTGGTGGTGACACGTAGGACGTCACATAAGAGGAAATATTCGTGTGAAGATGACACATAGACCCCACATAATTTTAGTTGTGCAGTATAAAACGAGCATGTGCTATAAACTTTTAGGGCACATATACCGTTAATGCAGAATGAGTTTATTGATTATTTTTATTAATTGAATTACTTATTAAAATTAGTGTACATATCTATCTAAACTTAGTCCAATCTCATTACAAATGGAGGTGGCATGAAAGTATCATTTTCAAGAATTAGCATGTCGCATCCTATAGGTAGAAGTCTTTGCAAAAATAAAATTAAAATGTATTTTACTAATAATATTAATAATTTCACATCAAATATTTTAAGCATTATATTATTAAATATATTTATAAAATTATTTTAAGAGCCAATCACGGGAAGATGACATGTAGACGCCACATAGTTTTAGTTGTGCGGTATAAAATGAGCATGAGGTATCAACTTTTAGTGTACATATACCAATAATGCATAATGAGTTTATTCATTTTTTTCTTTAATTGAATTACTTATTAAAATTAATGTACATATACTACTTTTATTCTCTATTTAAATTTAGTCTAATCTCATTACAAATTTTCAAGAATTAGCATGCATCCTATGGATAGAAATCTTTCCAAAAATAAATTAAAATGTATTTTATCAATAATATTAATAATTTCACTTCAAATATTTTAAGTATTTTATTATTAAATATATTCATAAAATTATTTTACGAGTCCGTGCGAAGCATGGGGATAAAACCTAGTAGATATATATATATATATATATATATAACTGGGTTTTTATTCGTGTGGTGACGACACGTGGGACGCCACGTAGGCGACACATAATCATAGAGGGTTGACACATAAGTTGCCATGCAACCAAGCCATCCAACATGTCATCACTCATTAATGCATCAATTTAATTATCACATTTATCATTATAAAGCATATTGTCTCAAATTATAAAATAACATAACTTTGGTTACGCAACTTGGAATATTATAATTCTTACTTCATTGAATTGGATTTTAAAAACTCTTCAAAATGAGATACATATGTCCTATGTTTGTCCCACAAAGTTCGGTATAAACTAAGTGTATAAGACACAACTATATTCGTTATTTATTATACAAAATCACACATGAATATTTCTATGATTAGTGTGCATATTGTGTGAATATGTTAAGTTTGTAATTTTATTGGTTAAATCATTTCAAATTTTCCAAGTTGTTTTTGGGCACTAGACATTTTGTTGAAAGAGAATAAAAATGAAGAGTAGCTAGATTGATCGAATGTACTAATTGAAGCATTTACTATCCTAAAAACACAACTGATATACTTACTTGCGAAGTATAGAAAAATAAATTAAGCATATAGTTTCAAAATGACTCTTCTCTTTCTACTATGGATAAAGTCTCTATAGGTATCCTTATCACCAAAATTATTCACTCTATTTAATCGAGTTCATGTCTTTATGCCAACGTATAATATGCGCTGCATAGCTCCATTCTCATGATATATTTGTATAAAACTATTAAACTTTATATAAAGATTATTTCACGAGCCCGTGCGAAGCACGGGAATAAAAACTAGTATTATATACATATAATTGGGTCCTTTTTTGTGTGGTGACGACACATGGGACGACACATTAGCATCCACATTGGTGTACTGATGACAACTAAGATGCCATGTAAGCAAGCAAGTGTCACCAATTACTGCTCACCATTATTAGCCTTTATTAGTATGATAATTACAATTATTAGCAAATTGTTCAAATTATAATATAAAATAACTTCGATTACACAACTCCAAAAATTATAATTCTTACTTCATTGGATAGGGATTGAAATGTACTTCAAAATGATATATATATATATATATATATATATATATATATATATATATATATATATATATATATATATATATATATATATATATATATATATATATATATATATATATATATATATTTAATCCAATGAAATTTGTAGAAGCTTTTCTTCATTTTTTTAAGGGAATTTTGGGTAGAAAATAAGCGAACTTTGAATATTTATTTTGTACTCAACAAAGATTAAGAATCAAGCAAGACCGAAATTGTTATCAAAGTGCTTTATGTAAATCTCTTAAAAGCACGTGGTATTTGCGTGGTGAGTAGTGACTTCAAGTGGGACGACACACTACAACAAAAATGCTATTTAACCACGCTAAAAATCGCGGGTCCACGCTTTTAAAAAGCGTGACTAAAATCAATGTGGATAATTTACCACACTTATATTTTCTACGCTTTGAAGTGTCACAACTTATCCACGGTAAATTCCGTGGGGTCATAGTATTTTCTCCACGCTGTTTAGTGTCGCAATTTATCCACACTTATTTCCGTGGGTAATTGTATTTTCTCCACGCTTTTATCTGTAAAATTTTCTATTTTATTTTCAACTGTTCAGAAGCCGGGAAATTATTTACTACGCTAGAAAACGTGGTAAATAATTGAGCAAACTTTTTTTTTTTTTGCGACAACAAATGTTATGCCCACTTGTACATGTTGCACTCTTCCAAAGAAGCGATAAATACATATATTTCACCATTAGAATACTCTTATGAGACTTCAAAAAAAGATTCAGTAATTACATCTCAAACAAAACTCTAGTTCTACAATTAGTTGTCCCTACAACACCTAGAAAATACTAGAAGAATTGAAGCACTGGTCTTGAATTTTGCCATCAACAGATTGAACGACTTTTTGAACATCAACATGCTAAAATTATCATCTCACCTCTCATTTGAGACGTCCTGCATAATCACAAATGAACAATTTTAGCTAAAAGCAATAGTTTCCGACTCATCTTAATATAACAATTACCCAGCAACCAAATTTACCTCAGGATCCTGAATAAGCTCCTGAATAAGGAGTGGTTTAAGGATTCGGGCCCCACAATAGCAGTAGGATCTTGATTACCTCTATTACCATTGTGAGCTAGTGAGTGCTCTCAATAATTTGATTTGTGAACTCAGATTCCATTAGCACAAAAAAATTGAACTTTTCATGATACTTTTTAAGTTTCAACAATAATAGGAATATCAAAATAAGTGTAAATTTTTGTAAGCCCCCATAAAAAAAAATATAAGCATTTCATGACAGAATTTGGGATGAGCATTTCACGACAAAGCTCATGCAACCGCCTATAAAATGCTAATATATGAGATATTATAGATAGGTGCAAAAATTGTCATGATAATAGCTGCGGGAAGTAGAGTCAAAGACATTACAGATAGACCTACGAGAACCATAGTCAAAAGGCATAACAAATTAATATTTCCAGCATTATTAATGAAAACGGTGTCAATTTCTGTATTGCTCTGGAAGAATGAAATAATGTAATAAAACAGGGAGAGTTTAGCATTAGTAGAGCTTATCAACTTCTTAGAATGTCCCATGTAATTAAGCATGTAAAGTTTCACACTCGATACTCATATCTGAATGTCACATACAGAGCTAAATAGGAGCATATACAGAGCTAATGTCACATACTAAGTTAGAGTACTTATCTCATCATATACAAATTGAGGCATATCATACATGTGCCTTAATCGAACACCAATATTGAATCAAACGTATCCATTGAGCACCAATCACATTAATCGACACTTCACTTGCATTTTGAACATGGTTTTGAAAAGAAGATATTGCTGCTAATGGCATCTGAATATTGAATTAAGATAATTACTCATACACTAGAAAACTCTCATCACATATTTTAAAACAAAACACATGGGCTCTTAAGTCCAGTATATAATAGGTCAAATGGGTCCAGAACAAGCAGGATGTCTAATAATCTACAGCTCTCTGATGATTACCAGTCTAAGTTATAAGTTGAAAAAATAAAAGCTACACCAATCAAATTACCAATTTAAAAATCAAAGTCTCGAAGAGCAATACAATAACCAATTGAAGAGATGAATGGAATGGAGGAATGCAGTCAGAAGATGCCAAAAACAATACTACTACAAATTCTGCAAAAGCTTTATTTAATACTGAATCATACCCCAAAGTACAGCACTTTTCACCAGTGGTGGAACAGGTACATCCTCATCTGATTTCTTTATGCTCCTATTTCGCAAAAATGAAATACCTTAACTAGTGTAAGCTATTCAAACTGATGATATTAAGGAAACACATAATGTAACTTTATGGGGCAATACACAAACTGAGCTCTTTCAAGAATCCAGAGCCAACCATGGGTAGAAGTGGTACCCAACAAAAACTGTCCGATATTCGAGGTATTCAATCAGAAATCCCTAACAGAATCTCCATGTTAGATGTAATTACAAGCTGTAAATTACATCATGATATCCAGAATGATAACTCTCCCACCTACAGCTTTATTAATGTTATGCTCGAAATTAAGCAAGGATGAAGCTGGGCTCAGGTATACACATCATAGGATAATAAACAGAAACCACTGTTAGCTCTTAGTAACTTACCGTTTAGCAGTCATGATCAAATTTGCAATACCCTGGCCAACTATTCCGCTTCCAAATCCAACTGCGCCATACTGTAAACCCTGAATATAGAACGTCTAGGAATTTCTTTTCGTAAGAGTCAAAAACAAAACCAAAAAATTTGCAGCACATTTCTGGAGGTATCCAGATAATTCCTGAACTTGGGAGATTTCTTTACAATTTGAGCATGACACTTTGACACTCATGGACAGTTAGGAGGGGGGATTCTGGCTGATTACTCATCAAGTTTACCAAGGAAACAGAAGAACTGGGATCATGATATTGAAAATTTAAATGCATGCCGATTCTGATTTCCACAGCCTTGGAAAAGGGTTTTCCAACATGGATTGATCCCTCTTTTCTGATAAAACAAGGTGCTGAATTGTCCTGTTTCATATAACAACACAAGTACCACATACAAACATGCAGATAAATAAAGAAAGCAAACAAGTAACAAGTCGGAGCACTAACGTTCCTCCTTAGGCAATAAGGGGCAATAATACTGCAATGGCATGGTTTCTACACAGAAAGTCAGAACAAGTCCAAGCGCACTATAAGCAGAGTCGCTAACAGTTTTCAATCTGACAAACACATGGAATGGGATGAGAAAAAGAGGTTCTATCCAAAGAGTTTCGCAGGTAAATGATGAGAGAAGGCCAGCAAAGAAGTTGTGGCTTCTATTCTAATTTTAGGTAGTCTATATGACCATATTACCTTGTAAATCAGATGTGAAATTTTAACTCTGTACATAAAATGCAGGCTATATATCATTTATTTTACCAAAATGTTCAAGTCCCCTCGGGGCCACTGGAGGTTTTACCGCTCGTTAACTTCAGGGCCCATGGGATTAATCAAGCAAAGCTTGGACATCCATGTTAACTAAAAAAAAATACCTTGTAAAAATATAATGCAATTCGCTGCCTCACTGAAAACCTACATCCAGGCCTTTCAGCTTCAAAGACACTGCAAAGACAAAACCAAATCACGAAGAGCAGGCAAACCAAAACAGCTCTAGCCAAGTAATGGACATAAGGTGAGCTCCTGCTCCTCGCCTCATCCCTCTCACCCTCTGCCTCTTTCTCAATTCAGCCATATTTTTGTTAAAATTTCACCAAGTATTTTCCATGTACACATTAGCTTCGGTACTATCAAGAATCAAGATGGAAATTATCTAGAACATCAAATAATTTGAGTGCACTAAAGTTCAGAGTCTTGGCTAGTACTCGTTCCCTACTAGGAAGATCACGATAAGCATGCTGGACACTAAAGTTCAGAGTCTTGGCTATTATTTCTGACCCCAATTCGATTGCTTCTTTAGTAATCCCTCCGTCCACATTACACTATAGACCTTTATCATTATAGCCTATATATGGTGAAAGCAAAACAT
Organism: Tetragonia tetragonoides; assembly: GCA_038025085.1. Classification (NCBI taxonomy): domain Eukaryota; kingdom Viridiplantae; phylum Streptophyta; class Magnoliopsida; order Caryophyllales; family Aizoaceae; genus Tetragonia; species Tetragonia tetragonoides. The sequence goes on from CM076144.1 coordinate 49,340,731, forward strand.
GTTTGACAGCTTTTTTATTGGTAAAATTGTGAATTAATCTAAATCGCCATATTAGAGAAATGTACTACAACCCAGAACCCGACAAACTCGCTCATATCTACGAACACAATTAACATCAAGAACATACATTACTTTCATGTCTATCAAGGGTAAAGACAGAAAGTTTGGTACAAAATCAGACATTCCAATGCAAAAAAACACCATGTTACTCAACCCTACCAAATATCCAAATTCAGAAACTGCATTTAAAAAAATGATAATTCACAGAAAAAATCACTCATATGAACTTATAAGGTATCCAACGCCGTGTCCATACATAATTTTCTATTCCAACTAGCATAAAAATTCAATCTTGGAAGGAAAACATGAATCTCTGATATAGTTAATCTTACCTTGTACTACTGATCAGATGCAGGAAAAATATCCAGACCTTGATCAGATGACCAAACCTAATCCGCCCAAACCCTAAACAGAAAAAACATAATTCACAATTATCTAAAGCACAAAAGAGACTTCAATGGTTAAATCAAGATCAGATATAAAAATCAAGTTAAAACCCTAATTGAGTAACAGAATTTCAAGAAAACTAGATAATCCCAGTAGAATTACAAAGACTTACAGATTCAAGAGGATCCCAAAATGTTTCAATCCCAATCTTTGTAAAACTGACCCAATTTCGAATTCGCCTCCTAAATCCTCTGTAATTGCGACTTGTCCTCCCCCACTCTGTTCGCCTCCGTTAAAGTCTTGTTGTGCGTGCTCTGTCACTCTCTCTCTTCTCTCTTCGCCTCTGAAGAGAAAGCCTTCTGGGTTGTGCATTTGTGCGTGAGGAAGAACAGTTGAGGTGAGGAAGAACGACAACTGATCGGTAAAAAGCTAATTAGGTTTTTCTTTTTATAACCTTCCTTTTCTTTTTCTTTTTTAAGCGTTAAACCGAGAAAACTTTGTGAAAATATAGGCGCTAAAGTAGTCTACTCTAAAATTTTCTAGCGCTCAATTCTAATTTTTAATGAAATCCGCCTCACACTTAAAAGTGTGGCAAAAGATACTTCTCCACGCTTTTGATCGTGGAGAACCAAGGAAATTTTTTTCCACGAGTAAAAGTGTGGTAAATCTTCGCCTGTTTTGATCTTAAAGTTGACGCTTTGTAAAGCGCAGTAAAAAAAGCATCTACTATTAGAGAATTTGTTGTAGTGACACGACATACAAAATAATCATATTTGTGTTGAAGGGACGGTAGAATGTCAACTATGTTATTTACCACTTGAACAAACACTAATGCATATAAATTTATATTTATGCATTTTATGATTTTGAATAGTTTTTATTTATTATGTTTATTTGTTAGATACTAAAATTCTATCTATTAAATGGTTAACAACAATTAATATCCAAAATAGATTTTGTACATCCTGACATTACTCGACCATAGAAAAGTTTATCCATATTTGAAAAATGAGATTTAGTGCTAGGGATAATACTTGGACATCAATTACTATGTCGCCAAACCATGTCAACTTTCAACGTAAATGTACATTTATGTATAGGTAATCCAGAAGTTTGATTATTGTCTTTATCGATTAAGAAACTTATTAAAATAAAGAAATATATTAAGGGGACACATAACAACTTAATAGAAAATATAATATAATAAAGTAGTATTTACGTTTGTAACAAAAATTACGAGATAGATAATTTAAATATTATTATGTATATATACTTTTTAAATTGTGGAACTAAATTTAATCCAATCTCATTATGAATGACGATGATATGGAATTATATATTTTCAAAAATTGGCATGTACCCTATATATGTATAGACCTTTAGATAATTTAAATATATTATGCATATATATTTTTAAAACTGTGGAACTAAATTTAATTTAATCTCATTATGATTGACGATGATACGAAATATATTTTCAAAAATTGACATGTACCTTATGTATGGAACTTTCTTTCAAATAATATATCTACTAAATAGTAGTAATTTCACGTGAAATATTTTGGAAAATACTACTATTAATTTTTATTTATTTATAAAGTTATATTACGAGCCCGTGCGAGGCATGTGGATGAAAACTAGTGACTGATTATGGATAGGTTTATCCGTTTAGCCCATTTTATTTGAACAAGTCATGAAAATAAGCAATATGGAAAATGATTTTTTTTTTTTTTTTTTTTTTTTGCAAGATTCGAAAGGCCTAGCATATTAATCTTGTCATAAACCCCTCTCAAAAAAAAAAAAAAAAAATTAATCTTGTCATAAACTCGCTTGCCAACTTGTCCATGAGACAAAAAATATATATGCGAAGGTTGGCTTGTCCTTGCATTTGATTACCTCTAGTTACTACGGGTGCGTTCTAGTCTACTTATTTCCACTGATTTAGTAAGGTTCTGTTACTGATTTCCACTGATTGAGTAAGGTCCTGTCACTGATTTTCACTGATTTCGTAAGGTCCTTCCACTGATTCTCACTGATTCAATAGGGTCCTTCCACTGATTATATGAGTAGGAATGTGGGTCCTATCACTGATTTTCACTGATTGAGTAAGTTCCTGCCACTGATTCTCACTGATTCAATAAGGTCTAGCCACTGATTCTCACTGATTGAGTAAGGTATTGCCACTTATTTTCACTGATTGGGTAAGGTCCAATAAGTGAAAAAAAACACACTCTACTACTCCTTGCTTATTGATTTTAGTAGTTGACATATGTATTACGGAGTATATGTTATCCTTATATGATTTTAGCTTTATTTTTTCTATTTATTTATATTTGTGAAAATCAACAAAAATAACATGTATAACGTATTGCAAATTATGATCTTCATTTACTGGTTATAGAGGTTGGATTCTTTTTGGGAAAATGAGGTATATTATCCTCGTGTGACTGTAACAGTTAAAAAGCAATACTTTCGCAACATAACTTATCATAATGGAAAACCTCCCACTTAATATTATAGAAAGTTCCACACTTTTGTCTTTTTTGAAATTTTATTTTTAGTTGGTAGGTTTTTAAACTCTAGTTCCTGTTCTTGGTCTTCATAGGGTTTATCTTAAATTATTTCAAAATTGATTTAACTAAAAAATTTATACACTTAGTAACCAACTAATACAATAAAATGACATCAACCCAACCAACCAAATGAGCTATCAACTGCAAGTAATTGCTAAACAATACCTTAACCAATCGCAATGAAAAAAAAGAGGAAAAGGAGACAAAGAAAGTCTGAACGTAGATATGGATCGAAAACTCAACATATGTCAAACTTCACTCAAATTAATTGTCTAATGAGCATGTTAGCATGTACGCCTAGGTTAGGCTAAAGAAGCATGAATTTATAATTTTTCAAAAAGTTCAATATTGCATCTAGCTTTTTTCAGATGTAATGATTCCGATATAATTAGGCCACAAGCTATCAAAATAATATTTAGCTCTTTGAACCATAGACCTAACAAATTCGGCTCTAGTTTCATTTGATTCAACTGGAAAAAATTGAATTGGATTGAATTTCTTAACTTGGCAGCTAACCATTTAAAATTCGTTCAAATATATTAATATTGAACTCATTTGAAAGTATGGTTTGAGATCTAATCAATGATATTAGCTATCATCATTAATTTATTTCGAAATAAAAAGTTATCTAAATGATAAAGTTACACATGAACTAAACTAAATTTAAGTAAAATTAAGTTGACAATTAGACCATATTGGGTACGAAATTTGCACATTGCTTAACTAATATTCTATTATATGTTTTCATCATCTACTAAGCTATAGCCTATAGGCCTATAGCTAGGCTAAACACAAAATTCTGAGGAGAGGAAGGCCAAAGCCTGAAAGCAGCTAACCCATAGAGTCGGTCCTGGGTGCGTGCGTAGGTGATTGAAATCGAACCAAAGGTCTGAAACAGATTAGGAAAACAAAAGAATCAAAACCCCCCAATTTTAGGGCTCACATTCAAAAATCAAAATCATCGAAGCCCAAGTGACTCACCTTATATCTTCGCCGGAATCTTACCTCTTCCACCTCAGTGTAAGTCAATTAGGGTTTTACTTAATTTCTTCTTCATTTTTCTTTAACATTTGGGCTCATATACGTTGAGATTTGCTTTGATTTCCGTTTTTAGGGTTAAGTTCAAGTTTAGGGTTTATCGATTTACACAGCAATTCTCATATTGTCGTCATATGTGTGAATTTGTTGGATTTGGGGATGATATTTTTAGGGATTATTATGTGTTATTTGAGCTCAGGTTGGTTCTTATGCTAATTTGTTCGTTTAATGTCGCAATGTAAATTAGAGACGATTTGTTTTTCATCACCTATGCTTTGTGAAGTTTGTAGCTTACTAGTAATCTGCTTTTTGATGATTCCGTTTCATCTAACATGTGTTATAGTTGATTTTCAGGGTTCATAATTTCTGATGATATAATCTCGAGAATCTGAGAGTTTTTGTTGTTCGTTGATTGCTTGGTGTTAGTGTTAGCCATGGGGTCATACAAGGAGTCAGACCCTACATTAGGGTTCCTGACAAAGAAAGAAACAGAGGTCAAATTGCCTCGGGCTACTCGGGTCAAGAACAAGACTCCTGCTCCAATCCAGATCACTGCTGAGCAGATACTTCGTGAAGCCCGTGAACGTCAAGAAGCCGAAATCCGCCCACCCAAGCAGAAGATCACTGATCCCACTGAGCTTGGAGAGTACCGTCTTCGGAAACGGAAGGAGTTCGAGGATGTCATTAGAAGAATAAGATGGAATATGAGCGTGTGGGTTAAGTATGCTAAGTGGGAGGAGTCACAGAATGACTTTAAGCGTGCTCGCTCGGTTTGGGAACGTGCTTTGGAGGTTAATTACAGGGATCATACTGTATGGTTGAATTATGCTGGAATGGAGATGAAGAATAAGTTTATAAATCATGCACGCAATGTGTGGGACCGTGCGGTCTCGTTACTGCCTAGAATAGATCAGTTGTGGTATAAGTATATTCATATGGAGGAGATGCTCGGGAATGTGGCTGGTGCAAGGCAGGTCTTTGAGAGATGGATGCAATGGCAGCCTGATCAGCAAGGGTGGCTGTCTTTTATTAAATTTGAGTTGCGTTACAATGAGATTGACCGAGCCAGGGGGATATATGAGAGGTTTGTGCAGTGTCACCCGAAAGTTGGGGCATGGATACGGTATGCGAAGTTTGAAATGAAAAATGGGGAAATTGGTAGAGCTAGGAATTGCTATGAAAGAGCTGTTGACTTGTTGGCTGATGATGAAGAGGCAGAGCAGTTGTTTGTGGCATTTGCTGATTTTGAGGAAAGGTGCAAAGAGACAGAACGTGCAAGATGCATTTATAAATTTGCATTGGACCATATACCTAAAGGGAGAGCTGAAGAGGTGTATAAGAAGTATGTTGCATTTGAGAAGCAGTATGGAGACAAGGGGGGTATTGATGATGCAATTGTAGGGAAAAGGAGGTTTCAGTACGAGGAGGAGGTGAGGAAGAACCCTCGGAACTATGATACATGGTTCGATTACATTCGGTTAGAGGAGAGTGTAGGTATCAAAGAGCGAGTCAGGGAAGTATATGAGAGGGCAATAGCCAATGTTCCTCCTGCTGAAGAGAAGCGCTATTGGCAGCGTTACATCTATTTATGGTAAGCACTGATGGCACTTCAACTGATTTGCTTGATAGTAGTAGACGCCGAAGTTTATCTGCTTTCTGTTTGAGAGAGCTATAGGCTCTCACCCTCTTTTTGGATAATTCTCAGGATCAATTATGCATTATATGAAGAACTTGATGCACAGGACATGGAGCGAACAAGGGAGGTATACAGGTAATTTCTTTGGTAATGGATGCCATTTTCATTCATATTTTCTAGTGCTAGGCCGCATAGTATGTTTGGGGTCTTAGTCCTTTAATGGATGGTTTTGTAGAAATTTGTGCAAGACTTTTAGGTCAGTTAGGACTCAGTGAAGCAGTAGTTCTGTACTACTTAATTTATGGTTAGGGAAACTGTATCCCGGGTTACTTGAGCTTCTGTGATGATTGTCCTCATTGTTTCCTGAGTCCTCATTCTTATTTATTGTTGCGAATCCATTGTTTTACGTGCAACCCTGATTATCAGCAACGTGGATGATCCTTTTAATCACATAGACTCACCTTGCCATCCTTCCTGATCATTTTCACACTTACTCTGCCAGTCTATGGGGAAACATTGTTGTTTCAAGCACTTTATTGTCTATATTTTTGGTTTTCAGGTTTTCATACTGCAACTATTAACTCGTTATCGTTTATGGGTTTCTCAGAGAATGTCTTAAATTAATCCCACATGACAAGTTCTCCTTCGCAAAGATTTGGCTTTTGGGAGCGCAGTTTGAGATACGGCAATTGAATCTCAATGGGGCACGACAAATATTAGGCAATGCGATTGGGAGGGCTCCAAAAGATAAGGTACAATTTTGTCCGTAAAATGCATTCAACTCTATGCTCTCATGGAGACACGTTCTAACAACTATTATATTCCTATCAGATATTCAAGAAGTACATCGAGATAGAGTTGCAATTAGGAAACATTGATCGTTGCCGAAAACTCTATGAGAAGTATTTAGAGTGGTCCCCGGAAAATTGTTACGCGTGGACTAAGTACGCTGAGTTGGAGAGATCTCTTTGTGAAACAGAGCGAGCTAGGTCTATTTATGAGCTTGCCATTGCTCAACCTGCTTTGGATATGCCAGAACTGTTGTGGAAGGTGACTGACTACTGCAGCCTTTTGTTTCTCTTTGACTTCCTCTATTTGTTTCCATTTCACATTTGCTTGCACTCTAAAGCTCGTCTGCTTGGGAGATCATATTGCACTTATAAACGGTTGCACTAGATTTGACATGGTTGTGTCTTAGTTTTCTATTGGTTTTGTGATTACTCCCTGTGCTAGTCTTATTTGCTGTTCTCTCTCTATAATTTGGTCTGTTTCTTTATTCATAAACACCCATACTTGTAAAAGTGGGTGCTTTTCTTATGATACTTTTGTGTGATTACATTCTGTTGCTCGGCATGCGTCATGGTTCTAGCTTGGGATTGTTATTGTTGGTGGAATGCTACTGATGTTGTATGTGTGCATCATGTGATCCTTTTGCTTATGAGTCTTCCTGCGCATGTTTTTGCCTCTTAAGATTAGTTGGGTTCGATATTTGCAAAATTTTGTTTGAATGTTTAAGGAGTTTTCGACCTCTTCCATTATTTCCTTTTTCATGTGGTGTCCTAACCAAAATGGGTCAAATGAAATAATCTGATACGTGTTTCCAAACTCCAATTTAATACTAACAATCGCACGTTTTGTAACAGGCATACATCGATTTTGAGATAGGTGAGGGTGAATTTGAAAATACAAGAGCACTCTATGAAAGACTTCTTGATAGAACCAAGCACTTGAAGGTATGGATTAGCTATGCGAAATTTGAAGCTTCTGCTATTGAGGATCATGGGGGCTCTGACATGGCAGAGGATGAGGGCCTAGAAGATGAGAAGAAGAAATCGTGTGTTCAGAATGCCAGACGTAAGTTACTGATGTTTTGTCTTAGTTATGAATTTGTGATTTCTTTTCCCTTTATTTCTTGGGTGGTACAGGACGAAGCACTTTCGCTTATCAATCTTAAAGAATAAAGATAAATTAATATTCTAAGTCACAATTATTCAGGGAATTCTATCGTAGGATACAATGCCTAACACATCAGCAGGTTGGAGTCCCCTCAGGGCCAATGGAGGTTTCCCTGGTCGTTAACTTTAGGGCCCATGAGATTAGTCAAGCAAAGCTTGCATACCCATGTTTTAAAAAAAAATTATAGAGCGTTCAGAGTGGTCTCCACTCTGCATTACCTTTGTTCAAAGAGGCTGTCTCTCTTTCCTTTGAGGTGTTAATTATAGCTGTCCTTTTGAAGTGAATCTCTTGTCACATCACATGGGTGCTAGTCAATGGTCACCGATTGCTGTTTTTATAACTCCAGTTTGTTCTCGCTTCTGTTTCTTGTCTTTCTTTCAGCCAATTCTTGTGAATCTTATAATGTTTATTTCTATTTATAATTTTCTTATGGCTTTGTCTCTTTGTTTATAGTCTGAATCATAGTAATTACTACTTTGTTGCGCTGTACCCTTTACTTTTTAAATTTGAAATAGTATCTGTAGCTTAATTTGGACAGTATAGCTAAATTTGGTCCATTGTTGTCATAATGTATCAGGGGTGTTCGAAAGAGCCCTTAGTCACTTCAGGGTTTCTGCTCCTGAATTGAAAGAGGAGAGGGCTATGCTCTTGGATGAGTGGTTGAACTTGGAGAAAGATTTCGGGGAGCTTGGAGATGTTGGTTTAGTTCAGGTCAAGATGCCAAAGAAATTGAAGAGACGGCGACCTCTAATGACAGAAGATGGCCCAGCCGGGTATGAGCACCTTTCTCATGTCTTTTACTTGTTCATCCTGCACTCTTTTTATGAAAGAATTTCCTGCACTCTCTGATATAGTTTTGATAAAGGAGTCATGTTCGCTGAGATAGTAAAGTATACTGGGTAGTTCTCTTGATCTCTCTATAATAACCATTTCCCCATCATAGATATTTATTTGAATCATTTCCATTCCATTTTATGCTAAAATACTTAACCACATATCATCTTGGGTACTCATTTCTGTTATACTAAAGTAATTAAACCACAAATCAAAGATACAACAGCAAAACCCAGTTTGGCATGCTTGCACCGTGTGGTCTAGCAGATGAAAAACATGCTGGGCACACTACTATGGTAGTTGGCCAGTTCATTTGGTTATTCTCCTTTAAACACAGGCCAATATGCAAATTCCTTTGAATTTTGAAGCCACCCTACTCTTATTGCTTAACCTATAACCCATCTGACCGCCTCATGTAATGACAGAAGAACTCCTATGAACTAAACCACGCACTAGCTTCAAATTCCTGACCTCCGTAAGATTTTTCTTCCGATCTTGATCTTTATTTTTTCAAAACAATAATTAAAGCTAGACTGGACTGGCCCTGCTAAGTTCTGACCAGGAACGAGCTAGCATTCCTGTTTGATATCAGCGAAAAATGGATGAATGAAGATTGGCCACATGCAGTGAATCTTCGGTCCAAGTGTCTAATTCATGTGGTTGAACCAGGCAGTTGGACTGGAGAGGAGGACCATGTATAATGTGCAGATGCCGGCCTCTAGTCTCTAACCATTTACCCTTGAAACTCCCCTCGAGTGATTCAAGGCACCGCTGGATCTATCTTTATTGGCTACCATATGCGGCTTAGTCTGGCTTTGAGGCTTCCATCAAGTACCTTGTGGACCGTTGTCTAGGTTGCAAGCCATGAAGCCACTGGCCAGCCCTGTTTTAAGAAAAAAACTGTTTTTGTTGTTGGGTTGAAGTGCAAAAAGCAGAAGCTAGAGATTTTCTTCTTAAAAATTGGAAATGATGTTGTGTCTCAGTGAGAACTTCAAATTTGTATTTTGAAATGGTTGCGGGAAAAATCTGCTGCAGCAAGAGACTTCACTTTTTCGCCCGCCATCTTTCTTGTTGTCATACACTCGTACTCATCAAGATATTTGCTGATCTCGTATTTGCATTTGACAGGTTTGAGGAGTACTTTGATTATCTATTCCCAGAGGAAACACAGACCACCAACCTCAAGATTTTAGAGGCAGCATACAAGTGGAAGAAGCAAAAGGTTGCTGGTGATGAAGATTGAGTCCTGGGTTTAATGTACAGTGTCCATCTTATTCTTAGTTGTATGGTGTAAAAGTTATAGAATCTGCATTCAATGAAAAACCATATGATACACACATGTCAATGTGGTCCTCTTTCATTTTTCTTCTGTTTAGTAATGCCAAAATTTCCATTTAGCATGAATCTTTTGTTTCATTTAGGAGATGCGTTTTCACATTAGCGGCGATACAAGCATGCATTTGTCAAGTTTGTAGGATGAGGGCACCCACCCCTGTTTACTAAAAACATTGGGGTATTTTTGTTGTACTTCTGTAATGTCATGGTACTTCCTTCAACCAAAAAATATGGGAATGTAGTCTTATTCATATTTACTGTTGTCTAGTCTGAACTCAGTCCTGGCTGGGAAGAAACTACTGAGTAGCTGACTGCTGTACTACTGTAGACTGTAGCACCGTGCTAATCGCTACCAAATTATAAGGTCTACTAAGCAATTTATTTTGATTGGTAATATTAATAGTATCACCTGCCCTCTAATCTTCACCATTATTAATACGAGATGCTGTTGCCTCGAAATTATTAGATGATCCCGGATCATGATCTCACCTCTTATAATCTCTTGTATTGAACTCCAAACTCTAAAATAAAACATTAAAACCAACATCAACATCAACATCAACATCAACATTACCCCAGTGTCTCCAAAGAGGCTTCCGCCTAGGCAGGGTATGAGGGGGGGTCGGTTGTACGTAGCCTTACCCCTGTGAGAGTCTCGCAGATAGGCTGTTTCCGTTTGACCCGAGATCCCAAGTACGACGACCATCGGCAACTTCATAATAAATAAGAAGTGCCGACAGTTTTATGAGCCATTTTGCTTTAGTCCATTACATTCCGAAGCTAAAAAGTAGAGAAGCTTTTGGCTTCAATGGAAATTGTGGACAATAAAACATTAAAACCACTATAGTTCTCCCAAAAGAAGGGAAGAGATAAAAAAAGAGGGAGGAGAAAGTCTACACCTCTGCACAAATGTGGTGTGCAGAAATCATACTTGGAGCGCAAATGACAATTCCCTATTTCCCTAAAACATTCTGGTTTTACTTAAACATTACAACCGTATTACTTAAACATCTCCGTACATAAAAACTCAAATACTTACCAGTAATCTTAAAAGCAAAGAAATTTGTGCCCCCCCAAAAAAAAAAGCAAAGAAATTTGTTAGCATGTAAATGTAAAATGATACAAGTGTTTATCATTTTATCTTATTTTTGGTTTGATAAATTGCCCAAATTTGTGGTGATCCTCTCTTTTCATTGTGATTTCCGCTTTTCTCTCTAATTATTCAGTCTTTCTCTCTCTCTCTCACTGACAATATATTCCTTCTCTTTCGACTATTTCTGGATTTGCAGTTTTGCATGTGATCAGCTTATTGGCTTTTCTTTCCCTGGAAATTGAGAAAGTTTCAGCTTAATTCTAAGGTTCTGGGAAATTCGGATTACCGAAAAAACAAAAGGTTCTGGGAAATTCAACAATCAAATCAATCCAGGTACATTTATAAAAACATATTTTTGAGTTTCTTTTCCATATGGGTTTTTATTTTTAAAATAGCTTCTCTGCATGTATTATTTGATTTGTTTTTTTACTTCTGTCTGCCTGCAATTTTGTCTTGTAATGTTCTGAGATATCTGTTCTCTTTTTGTTATCATTCCACATGCAAATAATGCTGCATTTCTTCTTAACTAGCTAGTGCATCATTGGATCCATTACTCTTTTCACATCACATGTATCATCAATGATAATGGGTGATATGATACCCATTTTTTTGTTTATATATACAGTACAAATTTAACAGACAAAAAGTGCATGACAAGGTTTTTTCACAATCTATTGTTTTTATCTTGTGACGGGAGCACGGGTTGATCTTAGAATTCACGTTTGGAACTTTTGTTTCATGTTTGATTTATGCCGAATCTTTCAATGCATGTAGATTGTTGTGTAGTACTAGTAGTTGATAGGTAGAACCGTAGAAGTTGCTCGGTTAATGACAAATAAAAAGTTGATCCGATTTAATCTCACCAAATGGATCATGGAGTATATACATTTCGGTCGCAATAATAGGTCTAGTGAAGGGCAGACCTATCTCATGAGGCGTGGGAGGGAAAGAAGAGTGAGGAGAGAAGGGAGGGAGAAATGTGAGAAGCCATATCTCAAGGTGAATAGGTCTGCTCTATACAAATTTTTGTGTTTCCATCTACCCAGAATAGAGCCGATCTTTTTACACCAAAAAGAAAAATTATACCAGGGCCCTTTGTGAATAGACACTGGACATGCCTTCTTTTTGAAGTTTAGGTGCATTTTAAGTTTTAAACATTAGTCAATTTTTTCTTTGAATATGTGGGTATGACAAAACATGTTAATTATCAACTTTGCAATGTTTGTGGAGGAGAAAAATGAAGCTGTTGAATAATTTGTAAATTGAAAGAAAAGAAAATTGTCGTATACATTTCACCAATAAATCTCATTTTCTGGCTTGATTTGTTGATGAAGTCTCTTTAGTGTGTGGGTCTTGCCGTTGAAGGCGAGTCGAGGCGCAACAATGACAAATTGTGTTGAACAAATACATACTGGGACCAAATTTGCTCATCAAGCAACTAACCATTTAAGATGTCCTCTCAAAAAAAAAATTTAAAAAAAAGAGAAAGAATTTAGATGCCTTGAGTTGCCATGCTCATAATTTGTCTCATTTTCTTCACTTTTGCCTCCTTTGGTTTTATATAATGGTCTTGTTCCAAAACTATCATATACCTTTGATGGAAAGATTTCAGCTTATCTGAAACTCTTGCACACAATCTTTCTTTGCGAACGACATTATCTAGATTTAAGAAGAATAGTTAAAAGTGTAAGTCTTGTGTAAGACCAACCCACAATAAGATGGGTCACTATATAGAAATATAGGGCGTCACTTATTATGAACCGTGACCTTTGCTTCACTTAAACATAACCCTCGTCTCATTAAAAGTTACGGAAAAACCGCTTTAAAGAAGTTTTATTGTAGTTAAAAGCTATGCTTCAAACTGATTGTAAATATAATTTTTCACTTAACAACATATTTTTTTCACTAGTATTAGTTTGCAAATTTTTATGTTCAGATGCTGCCATTAAGTTTTGTTGGAGCACCACTAGAAATGACAAAGCGTCGATGGAAGGAATCAATGCAGGCGTTGTATGAGAATCATTTTGATCCAAGAAAAGATGAAGAGCTGAAGCAATCTAAAATAGGTGAAAGCCCTTTTCTCAAACAAAATATCAAATTAGATTCTATATAATCATGAGTGTGACAATTTTCAGGGGTTTAAGGGCTATGGGTTAATGTTGTAAGCTTTCTGATATTTCTGAAATGCATTAGATAAACTACCCTTTTTTTTGAAAATCCACATGAAGATCAAACAAAAAATTCACCTGTTCAAAAAATCCAGAGTTTTTTTTTTTTGCTAGTTAAAAGAAAACCAGTTAGCTACCTACACTATATACACTAGGTGATCTGAGATATGTCAGAGTCTGAATTCATTTATCTAAACATAAGTTTACACCACTTTTGAGTTGAGTATAAGTCAAGTTTCTTGCTTCTCATATTACATTTGTGATGTTTTTTGCAAATAGATTGATTAAATTGAGAATGTATTAGTTACTAACTCAAAATATGTTCTTTGTTTCAGAAATAGAGAACAAGTTGCCGAAAATTTTAAAGCTTGTCAAGGATCGACGTCAGAATAGGAGAAACCGCAATAATACAGAGGCAAACTTGAGAAAAGAATCAGAACTCATTGAGCTGATTGAGGATTTCCACAAGCATTATCAGTTTGTGTATACACAGTATGATCATCTAAAAGGGCAACTTTCCCAGACTGTTAATGCTGACACAAAAGAAGATGAGGGCTACTTTACAGCCACCTCTAGTTCAGACTCTGACTCAGAGAAAGATTTAGGTAATGAAGACACCCACGAGGTGAACCAAGAGCTCAACGACGAACTGAAGCAGAAATTCATACACTCAGCCGAAGAAAAAGAATCGTTGAACTTCAAATACATGGAAGAGATAGATGAAAGGGAGCAAATGTTGCAGAAGTTAAACGAAGAATCAAAAGAATTGAAAGAGAAACTAGGGGAAAAAGAGCGAGAACTTTTATCATTTGCTCGGATGTATAGGCTTCATCAGAATGAAGCTTTGAATTTGTTCAAGGAATTAGAGTCAGAGCTCTCTTCATTGAACATTAAGCTAGATCCCTTGTGCATTGAGAAACATGTTTCAGGAGATCAACGCGTGGAGAACAAAAAGTCACAAGATCAGGTTTCAACCCTTGAGAAGATAGAGGAAGAATTTTCTACACTGGCAACTGGGATTGAAGGGGCTGAAAATGCAAATGGTTTAGTATCTGGTGTGTCCAAAATAAAAGGCTTGATGGCACAAATAAACAGTCTGGAATTGAATGTGAATTGTCTGATTGCCAAGAAAGGTGCAACTGAAGAGCAAAAGGTACATCAAAGCAGTAACAATAACGATTCGACTTTGCATGAGAACTTGTCAGACCAAGTGAACAAAATGAAGCATGATCTAGGGTCCATGCGGAAGAAGCACACAGATTTGGAGTCAAAACTTGAGAAGAAAGCTCGAGAGAATTCAGATTTCTTGTCACAGATAGAAAATCTCAAGAAAGAACTAGCAAGCAAAACTCATGATCTTCAAAAAATTCAGAAAGAGAAGGAGGATTCACTAGTAAGAACAAAGAGCGTAGAGCGGGAGCTACAAAATTTACGCAGCCAGAAGAGTGAAATCGATAAGCAATTGGCAAGAAAAGACCACGAGAACATTGAGGTAAAACGGGAATTGAAATCGTTGCAAGGAAAGATGGCAAAAATGGAGAATTCACTTAAAGGGCGAGAGGATCAGTTCTCGTCTCTTCAAAAGAAACTTGAGAATGGAGAGGAGGATAAATCTGCACAGATTGTTGCTTTGACTACACAAATAAACCACTTAGAGAAGGAGCTTGAGTTAAGCAATGAGCTCGAAAGGCAGATAAACGTGAAGAACCAGGATATCAATAAGCTGATTGAAGACAAAGAGTTGCTTCAAGGGAGGATATTAGAGGTTGAGAAGAAGCTAGAAGATAGAGGTGGTGAGTTCTCTAACTTGCAAAACCAAATGTCAACCCAAATTGTGGCCTTAACTAGAGAGATTAGCCAATTGCAACAAGAAACGGACATGAAACGCAAGCTTGACGAGCAAATAAGTTCTCAAGACAAGGAGATTAGTCAGTTGGGAGAAGAGAGGGAAAGCCTACAGGCGAAGATACTCGAGCTAGAAATAACATTGACTGAGAGAGAAGACCAAATTGCTGCTCTTCAGAGGGGACTCCAAATAGGGGAGAATGAGAAATCTAGCTTATCATCTCAGATCAGCTATCTGCAAAGAGAATTGAGTGCTAAGAAAGGACAATCCCAGGAGAGATTAACGCAACTCGAGAGCCAGAACAATGAGCTGATAAGTAAGATGTCAAGTCAACAACTAATCCTAAAACAACAAGAAGATACTATGAACAAGCTACGAGAGGATTGTAAGCTCGTAAAGGGTAGATTCCTTCAAGTTGCTGATAGAAAGATGGATGAGGTAGCTGATGAGTTCAGAAAGAACTTTGAGGATAAGCTCAGAATATTAAGCCAAAGGATTCGCGTGGCAGAGCAGTTGCATGTAGAGAATAAAGAGAGTTGTAAGAAGCTACAAGAGCGGTGTGAGCAAAAACATCCAGGGCTTGAGAAAAAGCTTTCTGAGTTAATGTCATCAAGTAAAGCAGAGCTATGCAGGGTTTCAGAAGCAGTGGAGGAAATGCTGAAAGGGATGGAAAGCGCGGTAAGTGACTTGGAGAACAAGGAAGGAAGCTTTGTGGAAAGGATATCAAGGGTTTCAGAGGAGATTCAGGTGGCTAAGAATTGGGTTAAGTGGACTATTGATGAGATGAAGCCATGGAAGAACGAGCCATTAGGTTCACCATTCGCGGTGTCTGTAGATGAACAAGATAGAGTAATGAAGGAGAAGGTGAAGAGGTTAGAGGCTAAGGTGAACAAGGAGAAAAGTGATAAATTAAGGTTGATGAGAGGGGCTTATGAGCTGCAAAAGAAGGTGGCAGAGCTTGAGAAGATGGTTGTGGAAAAGGATCAAGGGTTGTTGAGACTAGGAAAGGAGAAGATAGAGGCTATAAGGCAACTTTGTATGTCAATTGATTATCAGCAAAGTAGGGTTGATCATCTCAAGGAGATAGTCTTGGTGAAGAGGACTAAAAGCCAAGGAAGATCTTGAATTTTTTTCCACATTTTGTTTATTCTTATTGCATAATTTTGAGCTATTTAAATTTTGTAGTCTATAATTAACAATTGTTAAGTTCTTCTCCATCTTTTTGGAGTGAGAAAATAGTTTATTGGTAGAGAATCTAGAGATGTTCTATTTATTACAAATGTAGTGACTAAATTAAGTATTTTTCATCTTTTTCATAGGGTGATTTTTGCTATTATCTAACCCTTACGTGTAATAGATGGATTTCCATCTAGGGTCTCAAGATCGCCTCATATGAGTTTTTGTAAAAAACTAAAAACATAATAAATAGTATTTTGATTTTAGAATCATGTTTTTATGATAAAAACATTTATGTAATCAACCTCATATGTAGCGCAATAATGATCCAAAAACGTGTGCTTATTTATTTCAAATGTAAACTAAATGATCTATCTCCCCTAAAAAAACAAATGATCTATCTATGATATGATTTTACTGAATTTGACTCAATAAATCCCACCAGTACTCAAGATCGTCTATTTAATTTACTTCATGAACATTATGATAATCTTCTGTTTTTAGCAGATATTATTTCCCCAGGCCTACAATCTCAATCATTGGTTTTACATTAAGAATGTCCAAATTAGGCATGACAAGTTCTAATAATACCAGGCTATGCCCAAGGAGCCAATGGAAACCAGCAAAAGAAATCTGATAACTGAGTATTTTTTTTTTATTTTTTTTTTAAGTTCACACCAAAAGTATCTACCATTAATCACAGTGGCTATCTTTTCGCGTTGCTTTGTAGTCACCTCAAAAGGTAAGACTACTAGCAATGGGATATAAGGTTGCTTCATACCCAAAATAAGATTCAAACCCTCGAGCTTAGTTAAGAATGAATTAACTTTTACCACTCAACTACACCCCCTTAATTTAACAACTGGTTGATAAGCAAAAGCCTTTCCTCAATTAAAAAGAAACCTAAAGATAACAAAGATCAAAACTTTATAAAAACAGGAATGGGCATTTCCACCATGTAGGGAAGGCTTGGGAGGGTTGGGTTTTGAAATGTGAATAATGTAGGACCATAGATCATAGAAAAGACAGAGTATACACAAAAGATGAAACAATCATAGCCAAACACCAGCGCGGGAAGTAGCCCACCTGCGCAGCCATCAACATCATAAACGCGCAATTATTTTTCAAACTCTCTACATCACACAAAGAAATCAAAATAAAAGCATTAAGGATTGTACTTCTGCTTCTACTCATTTTTTATTCAAACTGATTTTTGTTACTCATTTGTACTAAAGTTTGTAATCGTTCAGTCCAGTAATCTACTTTTTATTTTTTTACATATTATTTATTAGTTTAGTTCAGTTCAATTCGATTTAATTGAGTGGAAATAACACACACTAATTATTTATTTATGTTATTGAGTTTTAATGATTTTCGTTTGACATTTTTTTAAATAAAATTTGTTTATTAGGATGTGTTCCTTTTCATTTATCTACGAGATTTGCAATTCAACTCATTTCACCTTCTTGATATTTTCTCTCTCTCTTGTATACTATTATTTATCATTAAGTTTAGTTCAATAAAATTTAGTCCAACTCAATTCAATGAAAAGAATACCCTTTATTATTGAACTTTGTTTATTTTTATTATATTTTATTGATTTAAATGATTTTTATAACTTGTTTATTTGTGAAACGAATAAAAATGAACAGAAATAAATTAGGAAGGGCAATCACTAAATTAAGGAGTAGTACGAGTATAAAGTTAATTAATTGTATGGTAAACAGGGGTGGTTCTTTCTGGAAACACGTTCCTATTGCCAGCCAGGCAGCCAGCCAGCCAATAAAAACAAAAGCAACAGTGGCATTTTTCTTAATAATATGGACATGCTGAGGGCATATTTGTCATAAAATTAGCTCACCAAAAGATTCCATTTAGCCTTAGCCCCAGGAAGGAACACAAGAAGTTTTGAAGCTACAAATGCTGTACGAGTCACTTTTAAAGTCTTTTTTTTCTCAAGGTCCAAATCAGACAAATCCTTTTACGGTTGTTTTTCCTCAACTATCTCAATTTCAATTTCATTTTTATTTTCTCTCTCCTCTCTCTACGCTCCATCTCTGCGGACGGTGGTTCAAGCGCTGTTGTAAAGCTGGAGATTCTGAGCTTCAAAATTTCCAGTAAGCTTTAAATTTCTGGAAACTGTTTTTTAGTTGCAGTAAATGAATGTGTGATTCGATGGAAATTAAATTTGATGTTGCTTAGTGTTTATTGCTGAATTTTAGTTGAATTTTGTTGTCTGATCATTTGATTTGATGCTTTAATTCTCCAGTAAGCTTTAAAATTCAGTAGAATTTTGAGTTCAGGTTTGATTTGATAGAAACTTGATGATGATTTGCTGAATTTTGTTGTTTGATCATTTGATTTCAATTTTATGCTGTCTTGAATCTTTGAGAAGTTGAAGTTCATCATTTCTTCTGGTGGAAAGGCTGTGATGAGCTTTTTATTTGACTTTTTACTCAAACTGAAGTTGCTCTGGTTACGTGGAAAGTTTATGCGCTGTGAATCTCTCTCCTCTCTGAATATTCATCAGATTGGGTCTGTGCAGAATTATCCTGCTTGATTTAGTTCTGAATAAGTTTTGAGTGAAATTCGGTGTTTTTCTGTTTTCTTTTGACAATTTTGAACTGGAAATGGCTCGATTTACTGTCAAAGTTTCATCATTAATTTGCAGATTTTCGATGAATCTTCTCAATTTAGTATAGTAGCTCGAATTTGCTTCTTGCCTTTGAAGTTTTATTTTGGTGATCGAAAATTCATCACTCATGTTTGATCAGAACTTATCACTCATATTTTAAAATTCCTCTCAATCGGAAATTCATCAATCATATGTGAATTTAAGAGTATTTCTGTTTGGTTAATGAATTCAGATGATTTTTTCTCATCTTTGATCGGAATTCAGATGAAATTCGTTACTAGTAACATCTCCATCTATTTTAGTCCAAAAAACAAAAATGTAAAAAGCAATCGAACTAATTATTCCCAATTATTTAACAAGCCGGCAGAATTTTGCGGTTTCTGATTCAAATAAAAAATTTGGACAAATATTGAGATTTTAATCAGAATTGCCTCAGGTAGTATTTTCCTTTAATTCTAGGAAATGATTTTTTTTTTTTTTTTTTAATTTTTTTTGGGTGGGCTTGGATGGAGACGGTTGAGTTCAGAGCTACTTACTTCTAATATTTTAAGCAAAAGTAATGGTGTTAATTTAATTATTGATTTCTTCGTTGATCTGAGAATATCGTAAATGGCTTATTAGGCATGTTTGGATTTATGTAGGACACTGATCTCGGATATTACGTAGACACTAGAAAATTACAAAATAAGAACAACTCATATCTGTCATAATCTAGCTGTTTTTTATTTGCTATATTTAAATTTCTTTTTAAATTCATTGTTGATCGTATTTGGCTACTTGGGTTATATTACGTGGCACCACATGATACTTGTCATGATACACCAGTTGTGAACTTAGGATTCGTCTTTGCATGGATGGAATAGTAATCATATTTAAAATTTTAAGCTAGCCAAAGTTGCAATATCATTTATTCATTTGCAAATGTAATTCCTCTATCCGTGTCTCGTTACTTCTTATGCTAATGTCATCTGGGTAAAAGGATAGCAGAGAGAGCTTTCCATGATATGTACACCCTCCGATTATTGGGTAGTTTTTTTGACCATGGAATGGAGGGGGTGAGTTTTTGAAATTTAAATTGTAGGTAGAGAAAGATAAGGACGGGAAATGATAACACAAATACTAGAAGAGCAAAGGATCCAAATTCCAATTTCGGCTAATTTAGGCTGGTTTAATTTGTTTAAAGTGTGAAAATTGAGAATGGCGAAGGTTATTGAAATCAAGTTAATTTGAAGATTGATTTTAATAATAGAAAAAGTCAATATGGTCCTTTTCAATACATGCTTAGTTTCATGCCACTGGTCGGCTATCATGTAGAATTAGTTATAATCGATGTGGACGCTTAATTGGTATCTGTCCTAGTTTTTCTTTCGATTGCTTTGGATGTTTACATTGTTCTGTTTGGGGATTAACGGATGATTGATTAGTATGAAATTGTATAATTATAGTTTTAAACTTCACTTGCCGGTTGGTATTTGTTGAATTATAGATTTATAGTGCTAAAATCTTGTACAGATGACTTCACTTTGCACAGTTGACACTTGATAGTATGATTTATTTATTTTTTTGTGATGTTATTGTCGGATCATAAAAAACTATTGTTAGGTCTAATATTGAAAGATTAAGCTCTTTTATGTTTTTATATATGGGATAAATGATTTTGTAGCCTGTCAATAACATTGTCCCTTTTTTTTCGTAATTTTTGGGCATTTGCTTTGTGGGCTTTTTTTTTCTTCTCGGGGGCGGTGGGGGATTTGAGGGGTTTGCTCGGCTACACTATACTAGTAGTAGTTGTCAAAATCTGCCTTTTGATTTAATTTTGTGAGGTAGCGCAGAGATAATTTTGGAGCATAGGATGCCAAAACATATTAAGGACAAATCGTATTAGCCTTATAAGAGACAGCTCACTTTTGTTGTTGCTTTGTAATGTGAATTGTAAATGATCTATCTACAATACAGATAGAAATGGATTTACTGTCTAGCCAGGACAGTAATAGAGAGGCTTTTCTACCCCTCTATGCTTAATTTGGTTTTGACCAACTCAAGACCAGATGAAGTTGATACAACAATGCAAGTCTATTCTATGTGAAAATGGTAAAAATTTCAATTGTACCCTCTACATGTAACCAAAAGCCAGTGGGTAATTTGTGGCATTTTTCTGGTTGACGGTGGGGCATAGTCAAAACATATACTCGATATAGAAGGATATCCAAATCCCACTTTTTCTGAGCAAATGAAGACCCAAATTTCGTACTTGAATCTTATGACTGAAACAAAACTTTTGCTGATCGATATTTTATCCAGGAACTGATTCTTTCATGTATACAATCTCAACGGGTGTATAAAAGCTGAAGACATATTGAGGAGCAGCAGCAAGTCAAGATGACAAAGAAGCATCATTTTCGAAAATCAATAAAGAACTTTTTTGAGAGGCATGCTGATCCAGAAAAACATGAGGAGCTGAAAGAAACCAGAAAAGGTATGCCCTTGCTTGTTGCAAGCTCATTCCCTTAAATTTCTGCTTATTGCCTTATTATTAGTTGTCTTTACGATTCGGATCATACACCCTGATTTGGGTTTGACAATTAGAGCACTATGATCAAGAAAGAAATGTGCTCCAGCAACTCAGGATAAATCACCATTTCTTTTAAACTTGGGTTTTTTTTAGTCTGGTTTCATGCACTTATTTGCTTTCATGGCTCATCTTAATTATCAAGATGCTTTACGTACCAACACCTCAGTTTAGGCCGTATTTTTTCATCTTGGAGCTATGCAAGGAAAGTATTAATGATACAAGCTGGAATGTTCGTGTCCAACATGTCTACAGGGAGGCGAACCCTGCAGCTGACTGGCTCGCAAGTTATAGTTTCTCTAGAGTAGAATTAGTTTGTGATTTGAGGCCCCAATCCCCGCTATGATGGCTGTGTTGTTTGCGGACCTTGTTGGTTTCGCACAGCCAGGATGACTCTTTTGTAGCTTTTCTCTGTTTGGGTGCGTTAGCATCTTCCAACTTACCAAAAAAGAAAAATTGATAGCCTGACAGAGATATCAGTCGTAATCATCTCGATCTAAGCAAGTAATCGTCTAGATAGGTATTCCTCGTGTCATAGTTTTGATCTTCTCAATACCTAAACTAAACAGTTACCTGTTTGCTGCAGATATGGAGGAGAAGAAGAAACAGATATTGAATCTTGTAGAAGATCAAGAAAGTGAATCCAAAAGAGGGCCCATCGCAGAGCTCATTGAGGACTTCCACAAGCACTATGAATCACTTTTTGATCATTATGATCATCTCACGGGAGAACTGAAGAACAATGTTCACAAACAAAAGCCACAAAAGGAGACTTTTTTTTCTTCCTCGGACTCAGACTCTGACTCCGATCATTCCTCCAAGAAAGACAGCAAAAATGGGAAACTTGGAAATGAAATTCGTACAGCGTCAGATGGCCTTGAGAAAGAGCTTGAAGCAGCAACTCTAGAAGTAGAAGACCTTAAGAACAAGCTGGCAGCCATAAGCAACGACAAAGCTGCTCTTGACTCTGAGCATATGGCAGTGTCAAGCAAGCTAGAAGCTTCAGAGAAAGCTGTTGAGGACTTGAAGGTAGAATCTGAAAGATATTACCAGGAGAACTCGCAGCTATTGGCAGAGAAAGAAGAACTACAGAAAGGACTTGAAAGTGCTGTTAAGACAGAAGTTGAACTGAAGCAACGAATTGAAGAACTACAGAAGGAGAGAGACTATGTCA
This sequence comes from Tetragonia tetragonoides, assembly GCA_038025085.1. Classification (NCBI taxonomy): domain Eukaryota; kingdom Viridiplantae; phylum Streptophyta; class Magnoliopsida; order Caryophyllales; family Aizoaceae; genus Tetragonia; species Tetragonia tetragonoides. The sequence continues at coordinate 49,363,211 of CM076144.1, forward strand.
TCACTGAAAAAGAAGATGCCATGAAGAGGGTCGAAAACGGAATCCAAAGTGTGGACAACTTGAAAGCCCAGGTTAATCAGTTGCAGAGTGAGAAACAGAGCTATGAGCTTGAGTTGGAGACCTTCAAGCAAAAGGTCTCCGGTTTAGAACAGGAACTGGACTCAGCAAAACAGGATACAGAGAAGTTGAATGAGTCTATGAGAGCTGCTGAAGAAGAAAATAAGTCTCTTCTTTTGAAAAGTTCAGAGATCATGGATGAAGTTAAGCATGCACAAGACACCATAGAAGAGCTCACAGCAGAGTCTAGCAACTCAAAAGAAAAATTGATCCAGCACGAAAGACAATTCTCATCCCTACAGGAGATGCATGATGCACATACAACTGGAGCTTCAGCACAAATAAAAGCGTTGGAGGAACAGGAATGCAGATTGAAGCTTGAGCTAGACACAATAATGACAGAGAAAAGAGATATACAAGAGCAGTTTGAGAGTAAAAGTACAGAAGCCAGACAGCTGGGTGTGGAGGTGTCAGAATTGAGGGCACAGGTTTCACAACTCGAGATAACATCAAAAGAGAAAGAAGAGCAGATATCTTCTCTCCAGATGAAACTAGAGGAGAATGAAAATGAGTTGAATTCCGAAATTGAAGCCTTGAAAGCACAGGTCAATAATTTAACACAGGAGGCAGAGACATTACGTTCTGAAAAAAGTCAACTCGAGGAGCAAATGGCTACCAGAAATAGTGAAGCATCAGACAAGATCAAGGACTTACAGGACCAAATCAGCACATTGGAGCATGAAGTAGAGACCTTGCGGGTGCAAGAAAGAGAAATGAAGCTGGAACTTGAGAGAAAATCTGGTGATATCTCAGAGTACCTAATTCAGATAGAAGGTTTGCATGAGAGATTGTCAAGCAGCGACGCAGATCTGAAGAGGCTTTTCGAGGAAAAGGAAAATTTTGCAGCTAAGTTAGTGGACCGAGAACTGGAGGTTGAAACACTAATCAACCACAAGACTGGACTGGAAGAGCTAACAAGGACAAGCAGCAATGAGGGCACTCAACTAAGGGAGGAGATTGCGAGCCTGCAAGACAGGGTTCTGGAATTAGAGAAACAAGTGCAAGAGAGAGAAGATGAATCTTCAGCTCTACAGAGAAAACTTGAGGACAGGGAGATGGAAGTGTCTTCAAAGATTATGGCGATGATGACAGAAATAAACGATCTAAAGCAGGAGTTGGAAGCTGTTCAGACCCTTAAATGCCAGTTAGAGGAACAGATCGAGAACGAGAAGCAAGAATCTTCTGCTCTACAGAGAAAACTTGAGGACAGGGAGATGGAAGTGTCTTCAAAGATTATGGCAATGACGACGGAAATCAACGATCTAAAGCAGGAGTTGGAAGCTGTTCAGACCCTTAAATGCCAGTTAGAGGAACATATCGAGAACGAGAAGCAAGAATCTTCTCGTAGTTTCAGCCTGTTGGAAACCGAGAATACTGAATTAAAAACCAAAATTGAAGACCAGCTAAGGATGCTAAAAGAGAAAGGAGAGCAGTATGACCAACTTGAAGGCCGGTTTCTGGAGTTGGAAAAAGCTTTAGAAGAGAGAGGAAATGAGTCTTCAACTCTGCAGCGACAGCTAGAGGATGGAGAAAATGAAAGGTCTTCAAAGATTACAGCCCTATTGACAGAAATTAAGATTTTGAAAGACGAGTTCGAAGCAGTTCAGACCATAAAGAGCGAGTTGGAAACGCAGATTGAGAAGGAAAAACAAGAGTCTTCTCAGAGTCTGAGTCAGCTAGAAAATGAGAATGCAGAACTAAAAAGCAAAATTGAAGATCAGTTCAGGATACTGAAAGAAGTGGAGGATGCATTAAACGAAAAAAAAGAGCAGTACGAACAACTTGAACGGCGAGTGCAGGAGAGCGACTCAAATGAGGAGATAATTGCGGAACTGGAAAGGACAATTGAAGACCTCAGGAGAGATGTGGAGGAAGCTGAAGATGAAGCGAAAACTTGCATGAGCAAAACCCGCAATATTGAAGTCCAACTTCGATTAGCTAACCAAAAGCTCCGAGTCACAGAACAACTGTTGACTGAAAAGGAAGAGAGCTTCAAGATAGTAGAAAAGAAATTCCAAGAAGAGTGCAGACTGCTAGAAGAAAGGATCACTAAACTCTCTCACAGACTTGCAGCTAATAATGAAGCATATCGTGGCATGATCATGGATATCTCAGAGAACATGAACAATTCACTTGTTGGAATTGAGTCCATCACCAGGAAGTTTGAGGATGACCATGAGAAATTCTCGAGCAACATATCCAAGATGTCGGAAGATATTCAGATTGTGAAGCAGTGCACAACGGAAAAGAAGATCGAGAGAGAGCAGTTGAAGGAGGAGCTAAGCAGTCTAACTAATCAGCTACAGAATGAGAGAGAGCAGGGATTGATGGTAAAAGAGAAGGTCAATAAGTTGGAAGGGGAGGCTCAGAAACAAAATGGTATGAACAAAGAGTTGCTGAAGGAACTAAGCGAACTGAAGAAGTCAGCAGGGGAGCTGGATGTGGCATTGAAAGAGAAGGACCACCAGCTATCGACACTAGGGGAGGAGAAACGTCACGCAATAAGGCAGCTGTGTTTGTGGAGCGACAACCTGCAGAGTCGCTATGAAGAGCTCAAGAGCAATGTATCAAAATTGGCTTCAGGCAGCCAACAAAGTAGATAAGGGGCCTGTTATATTGTTTCCCCTCATTATCTACAGTATTTTACATTTGGCTTTCAAGTATTGTTCTTATTGTTTCATTTTTTTGTTTCAAAATTTTCCAGTAGAGCAGGTTGGTCTGTAAAGTAAAGAATGTATATCCTCATGTTTTTGAACTAGTAGAGATGCTTGGGTGTTCATTTCTGGGTTTTTTTCCTTCTCCAATCCGCATCACTGGGAAGCGGAATTATTATATTTCAGCCATATCAGAATAAATGTGTTACTATTCATTCATATATATAGACATAGCCTGTACCAAGTAATTTACAGCTTCCTTATACAATGAAGTTTTATAATACAGTCTGCGCCAAGAAATTTATCAGTTGTCACCATTCAAAGATTATGATCAAAACTTAAACCAAAAAATTCGTAGGTCCCCGACAGCATAACTATTTAACAGACCATTAAAACCCAAAATTCTCAAAGGACAATTGCCTTTAACAGCATTTCGCAATTCTAGCAGAACTGATATAATCAAGATGATACATATATCATGAACACAATAGAGTAACAATCACCTGAATTAAGATCTACAAATTAATGGTAACCGGTCAAAGGTACAATAGCTCTCCTAGAAAATCTAGGATCATATACACATGATTCCTTAATAGCATTACCATATAATATAAATGAAAAGGCCAAACCCTCAGGGGCCGTCGAAAGCAAGGATCAGTTGACAGGAACTAGCAGCACTAATAGTAGTGGGCTTCTCTATTCCTGATGACCCAAAAAATAATGTTCCCTTGTGATTAACCTTCTTTTTGTTTGCTAAACCTCACAATATCAAAACTGCAGATCCAATAACGAACATAAATATCCCCCCGGTTTAGTCTGATATCCTCATCTCTACCCCGAGAAGATCTTTCACCACTTCATAGGACACGAATGCAATTGCAATAGATGGAACCACCTAAAGGATACAAAAATTTCAAACCTGATGTGATGGCTAAGAAACATGTAATGCAAAACCAGTTCCTGAGCTAACAACATGGAAGGGCAAAATAGAAAATAAAGACTAACAGAATTAACTAACCTTCACTGAATTAGGGACCAAACCCTTGTACAACGCTCCAAAACCCTCGTATCGAACTGTCTTCCTGAATGCATCGACCATACCTGTATACTCAAGCTGCACCTTTTTCCCATCACCAGTTATAACTGATGACGCATCTTTCCAACCGACCATTTGCATCCTCCGACGGATCACATCTAGGGGGTATGCAACAGTCTGCCCAACAGTTCCAGCAGCAGCTCCACATGCAAGCCTTGTCGTCACACTTAACTCTTTGTCCTGAACCAGCCCAAGTGGATTCTCCTTGACCAAATAGTCTTTCAGAGATTCATATACAGCAAAGTTGAGACCCACATATGGTATCTGCACAGAATACAAATATAAGGCCCTCGACAAATAGATTTCAATCTTCAATCCTCTTTTCTACTCCTCTTTGTTACTTTTTTTTTTTTTGAGTGGTACTCCCTCTTTGTTACTTAATGAGGCCTAATCACAGCAACTATAATGCACAATGATGTCATACCAGCTACCAATTACAAAGATGCAGTGACTAATGACTGTAATGAGTATCTCGAAGTAGCTGCTACAGAGACAACCACTCAAATCACAAAAAAGGAACACAATTGTAACTAAGCCATAGAACTACCTAGCCATAGGTAGCTCAGAATTTCCTGAAGGAGCATTCTCAGCAAAATTGACAAACAAGCAAGTGTCCCAGTAAGAATAGCAATGTCATCTACTATAAGATGTCCATATCTTTATGGATTCCCCAACTTTCTTCCTAAATTCAATTTATTTTTTTTCAGATCACTGGCAAACTACAGCACAAAGAAAAACCCAATACAGCGCTTTAGATGTCATAATATGATAAACAAAATAACAAAACCCAACACTTGAAGTGCAACCCTAAAACAAGATCGTTGGGGATATAAACTTTACAGACAAACTCAGCCATTCTTGATATACCTGCTCTAAAGTTTAAAGAAGACTAGCATCATGGTCAAATTTAGGTAGTAGAGAGTAGAGACAACGAATAAAAGCACCATGACTATGCGGAACTTTGCAAACAACCCTACAAAATAAGCATCACTCAAACAAGCACTATTTTAGTCCTCGATGTAGACCCATGAGTTATTGTAACTTCTAAGTGACACAAAATGGCCTATATTCCTTGGAAAGAAACATCCAAATTATTACCTCAGCCATCCATCTCTGTCAACCACAAGATTTTACCAACAATTTCATTGATGTCAATATATTATTTTTTTAGATCAAGGTCAATATACGACTATATGCACCTCATCATAACGTAGCCAGTTAGTGTTATTTACAGGAACATCCAAACAACATTTAATCCCCACTCATGACTCACCACACCAATAACAGAAGGGAGCCACCCTTTGTACAAAGCTCGTGCACCCTCTTCTCGGAAAACAGTGCTTAGAGCATGGAAGATTCCCCTGTATTGTTGAGGAGATTTATCCGTCTGCAAAACAACATATAGAGAAGTTTGAAGAGAATGGCCCACACGAGCACTTAAAAGACACTCTAAGTCTAAGAAGAAAATTCTGTTTGATTACCTGAACAGTTATCCGACCTCGTACCATATCCATTGGGTAAGTTGCTGACATGGCAATAATTCCAGCACAAGCTCCCGCTCCAAGACGTAGAAGAGGAGTCAATTCTGCCTTCTCTGAAAAACACAAGGCAAATATAAAGATCTGCTTCTCTAGTACTCTGCACCACTTCACCATACTAGATATTTGAATCAAATGCATTATGAATTAATATGATCTACTTGTCAAGTTGTCAATCAGGCAACCAGTAACATCCAAATACTAAATTTGCTCAGTCCTACAGTGTAATATAAGATTTGGTGCATTATCCTAGAGTTTCTAAGCCATGAAGAATCACATTGCTAATAAATGATTCCTCTCCAATTCCATGCCAACAATACAGACAATTATTTAAAATTACTGCGAATTTTAAGAATCCCTTGTTAAATTTCATCAAGTAATTCAAGGTCAAGACACTAAGAACACGAAAAAAATACTCGTGTTAAACCAAAATGCCGTCATGGCGTCATGTGTGAAAAAAAGTTGACTTCCCCCCCCCCCCTCTCTAACAAAGAATCTTTTTAAGGAAAATGGAGCAACAGTTACGAATAAACTCGCAAACATCAAACAATTCTAGGTAGACTTTCAGTAAGACTGCCTGTAAACAGAAGTGCAGCTGTATGCAACAGAAAATGGCGTTGCTCATACCATTTCCAGTTTGATTCTGATAAAGCCACAGAATTCCCCTGTTTGATGAAAAAACTGCCATCAGTAAATTCGAAGAAACTATTTTCAGATGTCATTGCAGAACATATACTCAGCATAGAATACTTGACTTCAAGAGCTAATTTCCTTGGTACAGGATTGATTCTAAAGGATAAAAAAAGAATGTCTACCCAGTTACAAAATAAACTTTTGGATCTATTTAAAAGGCTTTAAACTGGATTCTCTGCATATACAAACAAATCCCTTGAAAAAAATTAGAAAATCAGGTATAATATCAATATAGGCATATAATAGGCGTATAGTTGAACCAAGAATCGCATTCGATATTTCACAAAAAGCCATTTCACAGCATCTTTTAAGGGATATTTCTTCTTTCATGTATGCCAAAGAAAACGAAAGCAGGAGAAAAAACAGTGAAAAGAACTAACAGTAAGATTTGAATCTTTTATTCAATGTTAAGTGGTAAGTCACTGGAAGAGCAAAAAAAAAAAAGTGGTAAGTCACTGAACATACTTGGATGCCTGCTCATAGCTGAAAAACTTGACTGCAGAATTTGGAACTATACGAGCACAGTTAGTGCCATTGCCTTTGAAAAGGCCACGTAACCCTTCAGTCTGCCATATATATTTCAAACCCTGAACTGTTCCATTGTATTTGATGCTGTGAGGATTTTGAACCTGAAAAATCCAAAAACCAGCGTACTGTCAACAATAATATTGACTCTTAGGAATTGCACTGTAAACATGTTTATGGACATCAAGATCGTCAACTTGAAAAAAAATATATATACCAAATTTCACTTGGCAACCCATTAAGGTTATGTTTGGCACAACTCAGGTAGTGTTTGGGTAAGCTTTTACTGCTTTATTTAGAGTTGATTTTGTTGTTTTTGGTTTAAAACAGTTTTTAGAAACACAAATTTGTTTGGTTCTAAAAGTGAAGTCCTTCATAAAAACAAAAATGTGTTTGCCTACTAGAGTTTAGATGGGATTATAAGTAGTGCCGTCTAATTGTGAAATCAATGAATCTATATTAGCAATTCTATATTTTCAACATCGTTTTGGTAGATTCAACTTAGGTTGTCCATGGAAACACCTATATTGGAGTTTAGACCATCAATTTTCAGACTGACATCAGCTAAGAATTATTAAGTCACACATAGCTACATATGCCTACATCGAGAGAAAACATTCTAGATCCACATGATCTACAAGCTACCCCTGGAACAAACCTTACCACAAACATGGACATTGTCAAATGGAAACTGCTTGAGCACTCTAGATCTCAAATTAGCCATCCAGAAGTATTAGTACAATTTGGCTTAAAAGGAGAAGAAATATGGACATGGTATTCAAAATAGCTCATGCCAAATGTTCATGGTATTTAAAATACTTTGTCCCCAAAAGAGGTTACCATTTCATAGGGGAAGTGGATGCTTTAAACATGAAATATAAAAGTCTCTCTCTTCTCCTCTTTTGTATAATCATACTATCAGGATTCAGGACTTGATGGTTTATGATGAGCTATTTATTCAAGATATAGGGACAATTACATAGACTTAAGCATATGAGTTACTAGTATAGATTGGAAATGATTGTGTGGGTGCATACAGCTATACAAGTATGGTCCAATTCACAGCTGACAGTGAGTAGTGAGTATGTTCAGACAGTTTTACAACTGCACTAGATTTTGTTAGCAGCAGAGCCATGACAAAGTGAGAAAACAAATATGCAGTACTTCTTATTTATCAGATGAAAAAGCAAGAGCAACATCATTAAAGAGTAAAAACCACCTGCAACAAAATTTTCAGCCGTTCCAGAGGAGCAACTGCTGTACGGGACCTGCAACCAAATGTACAGAATTAACAAACAATTGGGTAAAACACATGGTGTACATGAAATCCCTCATGCAGTTTTCAAACGGAGCAGCAGCAGTTATAGTTGCTATACAAAATCAAAGGCCACCAAACTCTGGCAAAACCATAAGAGTGATATTGCAAGCAATATGATTTATAAAGATGAACCCACAGAACAGAATATGCAAAAATCATGCACGCAAAGTAAATCTAGTTGAACCACATTTAACAACCATTTCTGAAGTGACTCCCTACCCCCCAGGGAGGGTAAGAAAAGAAAACACTAGTTTTCACAGAACTTTTAAACCCTACCTTTCATTATATGAGGTGCCAACGTCATAAATGCAACAATGGACAAAAACACAAGATATTTCTTTCCACTGACACAAGTTTCAATTACAATTCAAACAACATTTTTTTTTTAATTTCGCTCGGGCCATGTCTATCATAGAATGGCATTTACCAACATCCATAATGTGATTCAAGTAATCAATTTACAAGAAACAAGGCACTAATGAGATCAACCAGACAATGGCACTTTGTACGTATGATAGGATCTTAGGATGCTAAAGACACACAACAATAACATAGAAGCAGTAACACCTCTCACAGACAATGCAAGATATGGTTCTGGAATTTTCCATATGTAAATTGTGAAACTAATGAAAATAGGTTTCTTCGTCCATTTTCTTCAGGTCACTTCCTCATCAACTCATCAAACAGGAGGGACACAAATCAATGATGTCCAAAATCAAATTTCCATGACATAAACAACTTAATGCTTGATTAGTGGATATCAATTGACATGAATAAAATAAAATAAAATAAAAAACAATCCAAATTCACACAAGAAAGAAAGATATTCAGCCTTCCAGAGCTATTTACCGGAAAAAAAAAAAAAAAAAAAAAAAAAAAAAAAAAAAAACTTCTTTCCATTTCTTGCAGGCTACTGAGCAGAGCTACTATTAGATTCTTCTTTTTTTCCCTTTTTGGAAGGGACTTAGCTTTCATACACTACCGTTTCCACAAGAAAATTTCCATCAGTTCTTCTATACTTAAATAGTAGTCACATACTAAAATCACACAAATGAGGAAATCGAAAAGTTCTCAAAACGCTGTTTGCCTTTCATCTTTCAAACCTTCTATTTTTCATTCTAATATTTTGCCAAACACCTGAGAGAGCTTCTGGCATCATCAAATTTCCACAACACAAACAAAAATAACAATTCTTCCAAAGCTAACTAATGGCGATCATACTTCATAAACGAGTCAAAATAACAAAAATCTAATAATCATTATTCCTAACACCATAACAAATATGCTAAAAATGAGACAAACAACAAAAAGACAACAGTTCTCCATAATTCACTCTTTCAAAGCTGTTTGATTAATTAATGTGTTCTATTCAACCTTTCAATATTTAGTTAAGCATGTCCAGTGCTCTTATAAATTAAGTTTAATTAGACAGAAATTAACAGAATCAATTTAGCGCACGAACCAAAACATGAAATCCTCTATTACTTCATACAACAAATTTACAAATTCAAAATTTCAATCAACTCCACTTCTATCGCCAGCATTTGTCAACCTCGAGTTCTGAATTTTCCTTTTTATTCTATAATTTTAACAGAATCGTCCTCCATTATTTTCATAGTACTAATCACACAATAATAAACATACTTAATACACGTAAATTTCGTAACGAATAAATTAATCAAATACTATAAAAAAATAAAGAGGAGAGAGAAAATGGAACATACACTCCACCGGCGATCCCACCAGCAGCGAGAGACTTAGAAATGGAAAGAAGAGCATGTCTCGGAGATTTGACACCTTCAGTCGCCGCTTTTGCTTCTTCAGCCAAATTAACGATCGTCGAAACTGCGCCTTCGCCTCGTTGCTTCACATCTTCCGACGCCATTTCTCGAGAAATCTCTCCGGAAACCCTAACCGACGGCGAAATAAACCGACGCTTATGAGAGAGAGAGTGGCAAGTGTGGCAACAGAGTGAATCAAACGCAGGAGGTTTATGTATATGAATATTTATTTTTATTCTTTTTTGAGTGAAATACTTATGTTTTAAAAAAAGAAACGGGAAATAAATAAATAAATGGAGAAAGGGGAAGTGGAGAATAATATTGCTCGTTCGATGGTTTTTTACTGGTTGCCGCTTTCCGGCAGTATTTTAGCTGAGAGAAAGATGCAGAAACGGACACTGATAACTGATTAGCCCTAATACGCACCATTTCATTATTATATTATTTTCTTTTGGCTTACTGGATAATGTTGTTTATTCAAAACCTGGGCCACATGACATGACTTTCTTATAGTAGCATGCCTATAAAAGATAATATTTTTCTCCAAAAAAAAATTAATAAAGAAAAAATAAACCAACTATGATAAACCTTACCATATTAGAGCATCTTCACTGTGAGGTTTTTGGAAAAGTTTGTGAGGTGAAAAACTTTTTCAAAAAACCTCTATTCATAGTGACAAACCTATTATACAAACCACTTTATCTAGACAAGTCAGATTTGTGGCATAATTTTTTTCTAAAATTAGGTCCTCATCTAGAGGTTTTTGGAGGTTTATACTAAGGGTGACTGGGTGAGCAATGGGACCAAGTACCTGGTTTTGGATCTGGAACCGATCAGGACCCGACGGTTCCAGACTTGGAACCACTCCCACCGGGACTAGTTCTGGTTCCAGAATTTCAGAACTAGTTGAAACCAGTACCAGTTCCGGATACCAGGTGCCCGCCGGGTACCCAGCAGGACCAATTCCAATAACCAGTTTAGAGTTTCATACTTTGATGTGCCATTGCGTTTTATTAATGATAAGTGTTTATTTGTATATATTTTTAGTAGATTTTAGTTCTAATTTGTTAGGCTAGTTGATGAATTTCGTTCTCTTTTATTAGTTTTATCCCCTTTTGTTCTAGTTTACGCTTTTGGTTTATTTTATTTTGTAAAGAACAAATTAAGAGCAAAGTGTGCCATCTTGTGGGTGGAATCACCCCAAGTGTTGAGAAGAATGTGAAAGACACTCGGACTTGAGCAAGAACGACCAAAGAGTGCGAAGAAGAGCCAATAACAAGTCCAAAGGATGAACCACGGGCAAGTCATGTATCAAACATGCTTGTGATTCACCTTCAAGGGTCAAAGAAATGAAGATTTGAAAGCTACCAGCTTCTACCGCAAGCAAAAAGGGCGAACCGCAACCTACTTGTGGTTCAATCCCTAGCATAAATCTTACTCAAAATTCCCAGGTGCGAACCGCAACCTGCTTGCAGTTCGGACCTAATAGCCTGCGGTTCGCTATTTTAGGTTGCGGTTCACCTCTTTTCACTTAAAAATCCCCCTTTAAAGTCTAATTTTGGGAGAGACCCATATCACCTTATGCTATTCTATTTAAAACCTTGTTTTAGCTCTCTAAAGAGGTCTAGCCTCCATAGTTAGATTGAAGAACTTCATCTCTTAGATTTCTAGAGTAGTTGAGCTTTATTTTGGGAAGATTATTGAAGACCTTTGTAAGATCTTCTTGGACCTTTTATTTTCTCTTTCTCTCTCTTCTTTACTTATTTCTCTTGTGTTTAATATTATGTTTTGGTTAATTAAAGTTGAAGACTTTATGATATTTAGTGGCTAATTTCTCATATTAGAGTTGGGATTAGCCCAACTATGGTGTTTTGATACTTGGATGATGTGAATATATTGTGATTGAATGACTTATTGTGCATTTAGCTTTGTGAACTCCAAGTGTTTGATAAAATGTCTAAGTGAGAACTTGGCTTATCTTTTGTGTGATTAACTTAAAACCGAAAGGGGGTAAGCTAATCATAGGAGTTTCATTGACTAAACAAATGGATTCAACCACGAAAGTAGGTAGATTTCCTTTTGGAGAAGCTTGAACTAGGTGTTGCTTAATGAGCCCAATAAAGCTTGACTCCATGAAAATAGGTGGAAGGTTGGAATTGGGTTTTCTTTGGTGACCTTGAGAGAGGCCCTTAGTCATTGACTAACCTAGTATCTCTACACAATTGCTCATTTAATTGCATGTTATATTATCATCCACTGCATTAGATCATCATTAGTTGGGTGAACCCCCAATTCTAGCTTTAATTCTTGATTTTATAATCGTAATTGTTCTTTTGTCTCATCTTATTTAATTAATTTAGTTTTAACTTTAGGTTTTATTAAATTAAGTCACCATCAATTTTACCCAATTAGCTTAGCTTTCCCAATTCTAGAGATTTTGGTAATCGCAATACCCTCGCTACTCTCGGGAGACGATAATTTACTACTTCGATAAACCCGTGCACTTGCGGGGGCTATCAAGTTTTTGGCGCCGTTGCCGGGAAGCAAGACTTGTTTCGATATTGAAATTCTTTTAAATAGGATAGACTAAGCATTTTTCCCCCTTGTCTTTCATATCGTTTTCTTTGATTTCCTTAATGGAAACATGTTGGAATCAAGAAGGTTGTGGATATAATCATTCAAGTTCATATGCTTATGATTATAGTGACTATAACCATTATTATGACTATTTGAATACAAATGAATGTGATGTGCCTAATGCTTATTATGATTGTTATGGTGATGTTGGACATGAGGATAATGGGTATCAATTTAGTCCAGAAAATGCTAATTATGCCGACACCCTTTATCAAAGTAACTAAAATGATCATTGCTTTGTTGACTAATACACTTTTGATAATTGGGTTCATCCCAATCTTCATGGAGATGAGCAAACTCCCCACCCCAAGTCAAACTTGGAGACTCTTTTCGAACAATTTATTGTTGAAACACAAAAGAGAAATGAGGAGTTACAAGAAACTCTAGGCAAATTGCGTTTCAAAGTTGATGCATTTATCACCCGTACCGAGATGCCCGAGCATCAAGTGGTTCAAGTGGCTAGTGTGTCATCATTTGGGGGTTGTGTTGAGGAAGAGGTCATTGATGAGTTATATTATAACACGTTCTATGACCTTGAATATTCCGATTCTTTGTCAAATGAGTATATTCATATGATCCCCTCTACAATTCCAAGTCTTTTCAATGATTCCCCTCCCCCAAAATCCCTTGAATATGCTTTTGTGAAACTCGATGACATGATTGTGATCTATGACTCTTGTACTCATCGGGTTGATGATCATATCATGAGTTACAAGCCAAAAAGGAGTTATGGGGATGCTTTTAAGTTGATTCAATGGGAAGATTATTCTTTTCATTCCTTTAGCTTTTCGAGGGATTTTAACATGTTGAGAAAACCTTTGATTGCTTACTACAATGTGATGATAATGGATTCTCACTTGTTCCTTGATAAGAAGTGCTCGAGCTCTTTTGACAAATTGCTACGAGCCTTGGCATGCTATGATGATTGTTCGAAGTAAAGGACGGATGACAAAGGAGACATTGTCATCACCTGATCAACAATGACTTAATGCACACTCTCAAGTCTCTCCACCATCGGGCTTTTTGAAGACCAATCATTTTGTGAGTATCACACCCCTCCCCTCCTTTCTCTTAACTTGTTTACATTGAGGACTATGTAATGTTTAAGCATGGGGGAGAGTATTGATGAGATGTGGTGGTTTGTGGCTAGCTAGCTTGTGTTGGAAGTGTGATGGTGAATTGATGAATGATAATGGTGTTGATGGGTTGTGGATGTGGAGATGATGTTATGATGGATGATGGATAATTGTGATTGGGGGATGAAAATGTGCTAGTTTAGTGTAGAAGCATGTTAGAGCATTTAGTTGCATTTTCATGTATATATTGCTATTTAGATTGCATTGATCATGTTCTAGGTTTGCATATCATGTAGGTTGCATTTCAAATAAAAATGCAAAAAAACAAAAAAAAAAAGATTGAAAAAAATGAAAATACCAAAAATAGAGAGAAGTGATCCTTGTATGATGATCTTAGAGGAACATTGGTTGCAATTGGTATCTAACATGTGGCATGAGACTTGAGCTTTGAGGTGAAAATTTTGAAAAATGTGATCTTCTAATCATGATTTTTAAAATTGGATTTTGTTCACTTGGTCTTGGTATGCAAGCATGAGTGTTGACACGATGTCAATCACTTGCTAATCCTCCTTAAGTCGTGAAGTAGTTAGTTTTAGATGGATCGGTGAGAGTTTGAGCACAAAACCGGCACATTCATATCGGTTTATTTTCTTTTCTTGTGTGCTTGATTCACTTTGGTTGGCATGACTCTAGAACTTGCTTTGATTCTTGGTCAAAATTGCATTACACACCCATTTTGCATAGGTAGGATGGAGGCATTCGTTTGTTTATTTGTATTTAAGCTACTTTAAGCCAGAATATCCTTCCTTATGCGTCATTTTACCACTTTGGAGCCCCTTTGAGGTTGTGCCCTTTATTTGATCAACTTCTTTAAATGTTTTCTCTTACCCAAACACATTTCCCCTCTCCCGAGTCTAAAACTAATGGAATTTGTCCTTTTCGGTGGGTTGAGTATTGAATTGTGGATTTGAGTAAAAGATAAGCATGAGGGTGTCTTTTGTGAGAAATGGGATGATAATGGCTGGCTTTGAATTTCAAGAAGCTTCGGTACATTGAAAAAAAAAGGAAAAAAAGAAGAAGAAAAAAAGAGTAAATAAATGTTTTAGGAGTAGAGGAAGGGCTTTATCTCATTTAATCGGAATCATCTTGCCCCGATACTGCTAGTGATAAAGTTTGGTCAAAGTTGTCAATAAGGTTGGTTTGGTGTGATGTTACATAAGAGTGGAGTTGGTGTTTTTGGTTTTTGGAGATAATTTTTGCATCCCTCTGATCTTTTCTAGATGGATCTAGGAGGATGTTTGTGTTTCCACTATGTCTTTTTGACTCTAAGTCCACATCCCAAATGTATTCCCACCTTACCTTAAGCCTCATTACAACCCAAAAGTCCTCCCGATCTTCGCAAATGGAGTTGTCAACTAGCGGTAGAGATTTTAGAAGATAGCAAGCATATGGTAGGATGCCACAGAAATTTGAGTCCTGGGTGTTGAATATTGCATGATTACCCAAAACACATGAGTGTGAGGGACTTATATTTCCCAAAGTGAGAGTCTCTCGGGCTAACTTGCTTTACTTCTTGAGGAAAATTAGCAAGTCGGTTGAGTACTTGTATGCTTTGC
This sequence comes from Tetragonia tetragonoides, assembly GCA_038025085.1. Lineage (NCBI taxonomy): Eukaryota > Viridiplantae > Streptophyta > Magnoliopsida > Caryophyllales > Aizoaceae > Tetragonia > Tetragonia tetragonoides. The sequence continues at coordinate 49,378,262 of CM076144.1, forward strand.
ACTTCGTGAACTTGTTTCATAACTTTTCAAAGCTTGGGTTTCAATGGTTTGAAAACTTGTTTTGGTCTCAAGGATCTCGGTTTCTTATGCTCATGAGTGCTTTATCGATGTCCCTCACTTGAGGAGGTGATCTCTCTACTAATTCGTGCTAACCTTCAATCTTACTGGATTTGATTATTTAGTGTTATCTTGAGGACAAGCAAAGGTTAAGCATGAGGGAGTTTAATAAGTGTTTATTTGTATATATTTTTAGTAGATTTTAGTTCTAATTTGTTAGGCTAGTTGATGAATTTCGTTCTCTTTTATTAGTTTTATCCCCTTTTGTTCTAGTTTACGCTTTTGGTTTATTTTATTTTGTAAAGAACAAATTAAAAGCAAAGTGTACCATCTTGTGGGTGGAATGACCCCAAGTGTTGAGAAGAATGTGAAAGACACTCGGACTTGAGCAAGAACGATCAAAGAGTGCGAAGAAGAACCAAGAACAAGTCCAAATGATGAACCACGAGCAAGTCATGTCTCAAACATGCTTGTGGTTCACTTTCAAGGGTCAAGGAAATGAAGATATGAAAGCTACCAGCTTCTACCGCAAGCAAAAAGGGCGAACCCAACCTACTTATGGTTCAATCCCTAGCATAAATCTTACTCAAAATGCCTAGGTGCGAACCGCAACCTTCTTGCGGTTCGGACCTAATAGCATGTTGTTCGCTATTTTAGGTTGTGGTTCACCTCTTTTCACTTAAAAATCCCGCTTTAAAGCCTAATTTCGGGGGAGATCCATATCACCTTATGCTATTCTATTTAAAACCTAGTTTTAGCTCTCAAAAGAGGTCTAGCTTCCATAGTTAGATTGAAAAACTTCATCTCTTGGATTTCTAGAGTAGTTGAACTTTATTTTGGGAAGATTATTGAAGACCTTTGTAAGATCTTCTTGAACCTTCTATTTTCTCTTTCTCTCTCTTCTTTACTTATTTCTCTTGTGTTGAATATTATGTTTTGGTTAATTAAAGTTGAAGACTTTATGATGTTTAGTGGCTAATTTCTCTTATTAGAGTCTGGATTAGCCCAACTATGGTGTTTTGATGCTTGGATGATGTGAATATATTGTGATTGAATGACTTACTGTGCATTTAACTTTGTGAACTCCAAGTGCTTGATAAAATGCCTAAGTGAGAACTTGGCTTATCTTTTGTGTGATTAACTTAAAACCGAAAGGGGATAAGGTAATCATAGGAGTTTCATTGACTAAACAAATGGATTCAACCACGAAAGTAGGTAGATTTCCTTTTGGAGATGATTGAACTAGGTGTTGCTTAATGAGCCCAATAAAGCTTGACCCCATGAAAATAGGTGGAAGGGTGGAATTGAGTGTTTCTTTGGTGACCTTGAGAAAGGCCCTTAGTCATTGACTGACCTAGTATCTCTACACAATTGCTCATTTGATGGCATGTTATATTATCATCCATTGCATTAGATCACCATTAGTTGGGTGAACCCCCAATTCTAGCTTTAATTCTTGATTTTATAATCGTAATTGTTCTTTTGTCTCATCTTAGTTAATTAATTTAGTTTTAGCTTTTGGTTTTAATAATTTAAGTCACCATTAATTTTACCCAATTAGCTTAGCTTTCCCAATTTTAGAGATTTTGATAATCGAAATACCCTCCCTCCTCTTGGGAGACGATAATTTACTACTTCGATAAACCCATGCACTTGCGGGGGCTATTAATTAATTATTATTTTTGTATTTTCTTTTTTGGGTTATAATATTATGATATTAGGTAAAATTTAATAATATATGATTTACTAAAGAGAGTTGTATAAAATAATATTAAGTTTTGGGGAAAAAAGAGAACAAAAAAGTCTATGAAAAAGTGAAAATGGGTACTTGGTTCCGGAACCGGTACCCGCCAGTTCCAGTACCAGTTCCCAGATTTCAGGATCCGTGGTAACCAGTTACAGTACCAGTTCCCACATTTCAGGATCCGTGGTAACCAGTTCCTGGTATTTTAGGCGGGTACCCGGCCATGCTCACCCCTAATTTATACCATTGGGAGAAAGAGGTTAAGAAAAGAGGATTTTTACACTGATGATGTGGTACAAGTAAAAAACCTCCTTAGAGCTTTGTAGCGTCGGAGATGCTCTTAGCATGATTATTTTATTTTTTTTTGGAGAGGGTAGCATGATTGTGTTAGAATTTTTTAACCGTGTTCTTTAAAAAAAATTAAAAAATTCACCTCACCTAGTGTTTTTTCTTAATTTTTTTATTTGATAATATAATTATTAGGAAAATTTATTACCAATACTTCCAACTTCAAGTGGATTGCAAACAATAATCCAACTTTCGAATTCGAGCTAAATAATCTCAATTTTGCTCTGTGTTAATGGAGCTAATTAGTTGACAGCATTATTTATCATGTATTATGAAAAGTTTATCTCTTAAGATGAAGTGAACAAGTAATACAAAGACATATAAAACAACACATTCTAATGTTGAATTTCGAAAAAAAATAGAACTACTAGAGCGGGGTTGTAAACTGTGGTGGCAAGTTATTGATATTTAAACCTTTTGAGTTATGTGTTTTTATGTGAAGCGTCAAACCACATAAGCACACATGTCTATTCAATGAACATGTTACGATAGTAATCAAATGTTGGATGCTTAGCTAGACACTTCACACTTTTTTGGGGGGAGGGGGTTTGAAATAGACACTTCACACTTTGATTAATATATGTAGACATATAATGGTTATAAAATCTAAATTGATCTAAAATAACATTGAATGACATACACAACCCAATATGCATGTATGCATTATTCGAAGTCTACTCCCCCGTTTACTATTATTGTCACGATCCCGTGGACATAAAATCATTATATTATGAGCTACTACTACTTTCATTGCTCCTTAATTATTATTCTTTCCATTTGACTTTACGGTCTCAAAAATGACACATTGACCATAAATAATTATAGTTGTATAATTATAAAAATTATAAAATTGTTAAAATTTAAAAATATTATTAATAATGCATCCTTCTTTTTATTTTGAAGAATTATTAATAATGAATCTAGTACTAATATTTATACTTTGTAAATTTTATATTTTTTTTTAAATTACAAACTTTTGACCTTAAAATGTCAAATAGAAAAAAAAATTTAAAAAAAGGGAGTAATATTTTAGAAAAATAACTATGCATTTTCCTCTAGACACCTCAAAATAACGAAAGTACATATTTGGCAACTATAGGGGGGTAGGGAGCTACTTTCAAAAGTGGACCTTCTGATCACACACTTAAAAATATCACATCTAGCCAATTTACGAGGTAAACCATATTTTGGACTTTTGTTCTTCTACGTAATTGGGTATTTTGCTTCTTGATAATGATATGTGAGAATGTGACCAATATGTGTTGTGTGTAATCCGTCTCTCATCGAGTAACCAACTAACCATCACGGGACATTTGCACCAAAAAAGCTAACCATAACGGGAATTTTGTGGCCCTTAATTATCCAAATGGCCAGCACTTTTTGCACCAAAAAAAGGTAGCCAGCACTTTGCTCCAGCCGAGACTATGACACGAATTCGAATTTTATAAATACCGACTACTTATCGTAACTAAATTTCCAACTACCATATATTTTGCTTGATAAAGGAAAAATTAGTAGTTTACTGCCAAAATTTACTACGAAATGCTAATAAACTAGCGGTAGCTATACTTGTAGATGAAAGCTTGCAGGGATAATTTTCACAAAACTAGCTTTAGCTGCAAGTTGCAGGTGAAAATAAGCTGGAAAACTGTTTGGCAGAGAGTAAAAAACACTAGCTACAAACTTCAAGTTGTAGCTAATGTGTTGAAAAGTTAGTTGTGTATGCCAAACATAGCCGTAGTTCCAAGTTTCATATAGCTTTGTCTATTGACGAATACTTGAATTAAAAATAACATTAGAGGTGGATCGGATACAATTTTACCATGTACAGTATGACTATGTTATTTGGCACGAACAACTAGCTTTTCAATAAAAGTTACAGCTTGAATCTTGCAGCTAGTATTTTTTACTCTCTGCTTCCAAACAGTTTGATTGTCATTAGATTTTCAATTTGAAGTTACAACTATAACTAATTTTGTGAAAGCTATCCCTGGCTCTCTGCAAGCTTTCACTTGCAGCTACGGCTACAACTAGTTTATTAGCATTTTGTAGCAATTTTTAGCAGTATTCTACTAATTTCTTTCCTTAATTTACATTCGACAGCTACAGCTACAACTAATTTTGCCAAATATATAGCCTATGTCTGTATTATTATGCAATTTTACTATTATGATTTATGAAGAGTAGTATCATTCCTTGAAATATATATTTTTCCTTGAAATATATATTTTTTTCCCAGCCCATCTTTAACTTCCTGCCGCCCTAAGCCACCACCATCTCCAGCCATCTTCCTCCTGTTTGTCTCCTTTCTTAGGCCTCCCTTTATCTAGAATATTGCTAGTCTATGATCAGATTTCAAATTGATGATAATTTTTCGATCTCTACCAATCATCTCAGGCTAGTTTTTTTTGGATATCAGATTTGCTCGGGGTCGGTTGTTTTCTTGATCTGCCGTCAATGGTTCTCCTCCGGTCTCCCTTGTCACCGGGATTTTATCTCCCCTGTGAGTGGTTTGCTGTTTGGGTGTTTTTAGAAAATATTGAAGAAGAATTCTAAGGTGCAAAGAGGACTTTGAAGAAATTGGTCCCCTTTGTATGGTTTGGTTAGCTTTGCTTCAATTTCAAACCATCTGTGGTTTTGATTCTAAAGAAGCTTGTTAATTTGATGTGACCAAGAGATCTGGACTTGAGGATGAAGATAAAGATGATTCAATTTTAGAGAACTACTAATTTTGTTTCATTTTTAGGCTTCTTATTTTTGTTGTCATTTTTTAGTTGTAATTGTTCTTTCAGTTTTTCACCATCACGTTGGTAAAGGATATTTAGGATCATCTTTATAATAGAGATCATTCTAATTGTCTTGCCTTTTCAAAAAAAAAATATATATATTGCCAGGAAGTCCGATTGAGCAACCCATAAAAACAGGCCCTACATTAGGTGGGCCTCCTCGTCATTTTGGTTAGGTACAAATTATATATGCATGAATATTGCTCTTAATTATAAGTAAGTTAACCAATAAGTGGTTGGTGTGAGTGGTACGACATTCTCATCCCTTAAGCAAGGTCGGGGGTTCGAATCTTCTGAATGGAGAAATTATTTAGTGGGAGCACTTTACCCCTTTGTGGGCCGATCCGGTGCGAACAAGATTAGCCTTGGCCCAAAGATTTTAGGTGAACTTGTGGTTAAACCAAAAAAAAAAATTATAAGTAAGTTATATATATAGTGATTAAGTGATCATCGCACCAAACAAAAAAAATAAAAATTGATTAAAACTGTATGTGCATTGAACCAATAGGACTCTGGCTCAGGACAAGCAAGTTCCCGACCAGAACATTGAGAAAGCATACCCCATGATATATCTTATGAAAGAGAGCATTTGTGAGAAAGTATGCTTCCCTCTCCACCAATTATGGATGTCCATGTGATGGATTATTGTCATTGTACGTTCGTGTGGGATGAATTAGGTCCTTTCCCCACTTATAAAAGCCTAATGACATCCCTCCCAAAAGAAAAAGATCAAAAGAAATATTAGGAAATGAGGGAAGTGCTCTAAGGAATCACTAAGGAAGTAGAACTGTACGTAGAACCATACATGTCAATTTTGATGAGTTTTATGTGCATTTGGGATATTAAAATGCACGAGATCAAAGTGAATATAGCATAGTAACTTCAATGGATCCAACTTATCTGGATCTATTCCATAAATAAAAAGAAATCCAACTTATCTCATACCAGAGGGAAAAGGCGAGTTGATGAAATGTGAGGTCGTAGATGTTCACAAAAACTAGTATGAGTCAGCATCAAGGTGAGACACCTCATACAAGCATATGACGTCATACTGACGTCATTCTTGATTATAGAGGTGGTCTCACATTGAGGTCGCCTCATAAAAGACTTATTGGTAATTGCTAATTCTTTGAACATATATGTGAGGATATAACTGAATTTGTATAATATAACCAATAGGAGTATGTATTAACTAATGAATACATATCATAGTGGGCAAAAACTTATATGAGACTCTCTCATGCATCGTGTGACGAGCGTTACATTTTCAACCAAAAATATTAGTACTTTTGAACTAAAAAGTGTTAAGAGTGACTTCTGAACCAAAAACGTTAGGAGTACATGATTGGATCTCTCTGCTCTACCCTTCCTGAAAGATGGGAGTGGAGTGTTTGAATGATGCTAGGATGAATGTGCACCTACAATGTATATGTCAGATAGCTACTGTTGTAGTAGTTTATCTTATTATTAATAATAAAGAATACACTAGTTTTCAAAAAAAAAAAAAAAAAAAAAGAGTGACTTTATAAACAAACCATCATCAACATATTACAAAATGAATATATGATTGTGTCTACTAACTAAAAAGGAACAAATAGGGGATCTAGTTGGTAGAGTCTCTCCAGCCCATGCAAGCACATCTAACTTAATCTAATAATCCAAATGCATGATTTGTTAGGCTGGTCAATTGTTAATGATAATAATGCAATGTCTCACAATAATTAAACTATTTATCATTAACCTTTCCAACTTGCAACCTTCCTTCACAAACTAAAATAAACAATTTAATACAATATAATGCAACATCAAAATCCATGGTGCATTGGTGCCATGTTGGGTCAGGTCACAGAGCCAAAAAAAAAACAAAAAACAGAGTAATTCACATTTTGCAAGAAGGCAACATCAATCAATTAAGAAGAAAGAATGAAGCAAGAAATGAAAAGATCACTAATACCAGCAGTATCACAACAAGCAGCAACAGCAGCTCCAATTATATGGGATTGTGGTAGTCCCCTATGTTAGAAACAAGGCTAATGAAGGAACAAACTTATCTGTAACAAAGGCCGTGGCATGATGAATCACTGCCCTAAAGTCGAATTTGCCCCCACACGTACACAAGGGAATTCCGGCAACCGACCTCCAGGGATACACGGCAGCCAATGCTCTGGTGTACTACGGTGCAATGACTTTGAGGGTAAACAGAACTACTGCCAAACGAAGAGAAGAAAGCACAAGAAAAGAGATAACAGAAGAGAAGAGGAGATGATTTCTGTCTGTTCTGTCCCCCAGAGCTGGAGGTTTTTGATGAATATATAGAGCTATTAGAATTAGTAACTGATCAATGAATTAAATGGGGAGTTGTGATCGTGGGATTTTATTGTGATAGTAATGAAGAAACGGTTACTGAATCAGAAGCTCAACGGACACAAAACGGTCGGAAAAATATTGAGCCGAGAATAAAAAGAGCCCAACCCAACCCTCGCCCGACCGGACGGCGGCGGCGGCGCGCGCGCGTGTGTGGAGGAAGAGTCTTCCCTTGACTCTTAGTTCAAAGACTAAAAGACTTATTGGTAATTGCTAATTCTTTGAACATATATGTGAGGATATAACTGAATTTGTATAATATAACCAATAGGAGTATGTATTAACTAATGAATACATATCATAGTGGGCAAAAACTTATATGAGACTCTCTCATGCATCGTGTGACGAGCGTTACATTTTCAACCAAAAATATTAGTACTTTTGAACTAAAAAGTGTTAAGAGTGACTTCTGAACCAAAAACGTTAGGAGTACATGATTGGATCTCTCTGCTCTACCCTTCCTAAAAGATGGGAGTGGAGTGTTTGAATGATGCTAGGATGAATGTGCACCTACAATGTATATGTCAGATAGCTACTGTTGTAGTAGTTTATCTTATTATTAATAATAAAGAATACACTAGTTTTCAAAAAAAAAAAAAAAAAAAAAGAGTGACTTTATAAACAAACCATCATCAACATATTACAAAATGAATATATGATTGTGTCTACTAACTAAAAAGGAACAAATAGGGGATCTAGTTGGTAGAGTCTCTCCAGCCCATGCAAGCACATCTAACTTAATCTAATAATCCAAATGCATGATTTGTTAGGCTGGTCAATTGTTAATGATAATAATGCAATGTCTCACAATAATTAAACTATTTATCATTAACCTTTCCAACTTGCAACCTTCCTTCACAAACTAAAATAAACAATTTAATACAATATAATGCAACATCAAAATCCATGGTGCATTGGTGCCATGTTGGGTCAGGTCACAGAGCCAAAAAAAAAACAAAAAACAGAGTAATTCACATTTTGCAAGAAGGCAACATCAATCAATTAAGAAGAAAGAATGAAGCAAGAAATGAAAAGATCACTAATACCAGCAGTATCACAACAAGCAGCAACAGCAGCTCCAATTATATGGGATTGTGGTAGTCCCCTATGTTAGAAACAAGGCTAATGAAGGAACAAACTTATCTGTAACAAAGGCCGTGGCGTGATGAATCACTGCCCTAAAGTCGAATTTGCCCCCACACGTACACAAGGGAATTCCGGCAACCGACCTCCAGGGATACACGGCAGCCAATGCTCTGGTGTACTACGGTGCAATGACTTTGAGGGTAAACAGAACTACTGCCAAACGAAGAGAAGAAAGCACAAGAAAAGAGATAACAGAAGAGAAGAGGAGATGATTTCTGTCTGTTCTGTCCCCCAGAGCTGGAGGTTTTTGATGAATATATAGAGCTATTAGAATTAGTAACTGATCAATGAATTAAATGGGGAGCTGTGATCGTGGGATTTTATTGTGATAGTAATGAAGAAACGGTTACTGAATCAGAAGCTCAACGGACACAAAACGGTCGGAAAAATATTGAGCCGAGAATAAAAAGAGCCCAACCCAACCCTCGCCCGACCGGACGGCGGCGGCGGCGCGCGTGTGTGGAGGAAGAGTCTTCCCTTGACTCTTAGTTCAAAGACTAAAAGTCCACAACAATATATAAAGTCTCTTCTCTTTCCTTTCTCTACCTATGTGGGACAATTTGTGTTTTGTGAACAAGGCTTTTCAAGAACTTTCTTTGAAGCATACCAAGCTTCATGAAGCTTGTTTAGCTTCATTTCCAACACCCTATATGATTCATTTGATTAGCCTTTCTATGTCACCTCATTGAACGGCATATGATGATCTTGCCATCATCATCATCATCATCATCAGTGTCGTCGTCATCATGGTCATCATCGACGTCGAACGTATCGAGATTATCAGAAGCCTCTGGCTCGAGCTCTTTCTCAGAAGCTAATAAGGTGGAGAAATGTAATTTGAAGGGTATGTGGAAAAGGAAGGTGGATTGGGAAGTGATGAATGATACTCCTAAAAACAAGGCTAAGAGAATCAAGGTGAGTGGGTGTTTTCGTTTTAATTACCGCCTTTGGAAGAAGTAGCGTGATATATATAGTACTTTTTCCGTTTGAAATTACTTCGTAGTCATATTACTACTTCAAATTATACTGTCGCGCAGTGACTATTATTTTGAAGCCAATGGAGTACTTAACAAAAAAAGGTTGAGTGAGGAAATTTGAGATGTTGGATTTCGTTCAAATTTCATATAAGGGAAGATTGCCAGAAATTGACGAGAGACAGAATAGTCTGTATATCCTTTGTTGTTTGCATATCTTTCATTTTTTCAGGAAATTTGAAATGTTGGATTTCGTTCAAATTTCATACAAGGGAAGATTGCCAGAAATTGACAAGAGACAGAATAGTCTGTATATCCTTTGTTGTTTGCATATCTTTCATTTTTTCAGTTGCCAAGTAGTGCAACTGGTTGAATATTGTACATGTACAGTAATTTACAATACCATCAACAAACAACCACTTGGTAATTGATAATTTGATATGATCTTATTGGTAGTGTGATTCGAGGATGATAAAGTGTGAATAGTTTTACTCCTATCGAAATTAGTTATGGAAAACTGCCAAATTAAAGTAAAGTTTGGAGTTTTGTAACCGTGGAAACTTGATGCATAATAATACCATTAGATGTTATCACAATGTAAGGGAGGTTGATATTAATATGTGATAGATGATCGGGGCATTCAAGTTCAGCAACAGTTATGGGAGTTGAGGAGTTACAGCATTAAACTCCATAATTGTTTGAACGTTTTTACTTATCTAGAAAGAGTCTAAAGGCCTCTATAAGGCAAATTCAATCAATTCACAAGTTGTGAAATACACCCACAACAACAAGTGAGAAGCATTCCACACATACACAAGTGTGAGAGACATCCACTCTAGAGAGAGAGTGAGAGCGAGTCACTACAAAGTGAAATAATTTGAGTATTCTACCATTTCGGTGAGTAATCCATCCTTTTGTGGGTGAGGTATTTGTTTGATATCCTCTAGTTCACACTAGAGCCGACATCTTGTAATCCTACTATTATAGTGGAAGGTTTACCGATAATTTGAGTGTTCTACTATTTCGGTGAGTAATCCATCCTTTTGTGGGTGAGGTATTTGTTTGATATCCTCTAGTTCATACTACAGCCGACATCTTGTAATCCTATTATTATAGTGGAAGTTTTACCGGACCAAAGGTTCCTTGGGTTTTCCCTTCGACTTAAAGAGTTTTCCACGTAAAAATTCTGGTGTCCTCATCTATATTTTCTTGCATATTTTATTTAGCCCATTTTAATCATATAAAGAGAAAAAATATTATTCCGCAATTATCCGTATTTTCCCAACTGATTTGATTTAGGAGTGTAGGGCATATTGCAACTTGTTCCCTTTGTATTCTAAAATCACATCTAAATTTGTAGGCTCATTTTGTAATTTGGCGACCAATTATTTCGGCCTTTTATTGGGCTTGACTTAAATGTACGGTTGTTGGGCTTTACCCGTGTTCCTTTCCCCCTACTAGTCCAGTCCTACAACTTTGGCCCATTTGAGTTGTCAATCTAATATATATATATATATATATATATATATATATATATATATATATATATATATATAAGTGAATGTGCACCGTGCTGGATTGACACGTAGGATTTGACACATAAGCAATTTTTTTTACATGTCATCACATATTTTATTTTTATTTTGATTAGGAGTCATCATTTATTTTAGGTGTATGTATCTCTATTGATACAATTTAATTCTTATATAATATTCATTAAAAATTTATTTCATTTATGTCTATTAGGGAATGTATCCAATAAATAATTGCATTAATTAATCAATGACATAAAAAAATATATTTTTATATGAAACGAAATACATTTATATAAAAGTGTGCATCGCACGAGGCATGCAACTAGAATTAAACAGGAAACCAAGAAAGTTGATTTGAGTATAAAAAGGATGAGGTCCATAGATTAGTAATTTCGTAGCAAGATATGACATAGGCGAAAAAATTATTGCAAGTTTGTACCAATAAAAATGTTTTAGTTGTTATAAACACATGAACCGTGCATCGCACGGGAATGTAACTAGTTTCATTTATACTTATACGGTAAATAATTGTAGGGAAGAGTTAAGAGACGCTCGGGTATTCTAGTTAATCATCCTGTTAGCATTTTTATTATTCTTAATATATATTCGTATTGATTTAGTATATTATATGATTATTTTTGATGTAGATGTCGCGTAATTTTTGTATCAATGAAATTCTCCTTTATTCATCTTTAAAAAAAAAGTTAAATTGATGGCTCGGTTTTTATCGGACTTTTGCATGCGTACATACATATGTTTTTAGCTCTCACTCCTCATAAAAGGCACTCAACATTCATCACAAATATACTACTCAACTCCCAAGTCGCAATCTACAATCTTGGTGAGCCTATGGGTGGAGCAAAAACACCTGATTACATAGTAACTTAGGTGACGTTTATTTGCTAGTGTATAGAATAAATGTGAAATGGAAAGGGAATAGGGGAGTTGAGAAAGATGTGAAATGTGAGATTGATAACAACATTTAAAGTTGTCATCTTTACATTGGTTAAAGTTGAGCAATTGTGATTACATTGACCCCCCGGGGTCGTGGTTCAATGGTAACACCATTGGGGTTAAGGGCTTTGTCAATGTTTGCCCAAAGGTCAGGGGTTCGAGACTTGCTCGAAGCATCCCCTCCCTCCCAGTATGCCTCAATGTGTGAGACTATTGAGTCCTCACGCGACTAATTCTCATACAATGGCCTAGGGGTGCATGAGTCTGTATGGGATGGTGCGGGCTTCCGGTTATAAGCCTTTTTGTCAATTGTGATTACACTGAATGATGTAATCAACTCTACTTTTCCAATATCTCTCCTCCCACTCCTTCACTTTCCGCCCTCCCCCAATCTTTTTTTGGTGCGAAAGAGGGCTAATAAAGCCCATTACATAATAATCATTTTAGAAAAAGAAATTCCTAACAAATCATCCTTAAAGATATTCATGACCCCAGGAGTAGATTATCAAAAACATAGAGTCCTAAAGAAAGTTAGATGCCATAATTTACATTGCATTATTAGCAAGGAAACGAGCCCTTAGTAAGCACACTAATGAACTATGAAGCTGCCATGTGAAACAATAAGTTCGTCAACAAAAATGTGGTAATCGATCAACTTTGACATGCTTCTTGAGATCATGAAGCACAAGACTATCAGTCAAATATATGACAATAACAATCTCCTCCAACACGCAAACTGATTGTCTAAAAATGACACCCATTAGTTTCGCTAGAAATCATTGTAACTAGATAATTTTTGCATTGTTGAGCACTTGGATGCATTTTATTCAATTCACTTCAGACAAGAAATTCAACTTATTTATAAGGAAAATGTTTGGTCCACCCAGAGGGTGGACAACCCACCTTTTTTTTTTTTGTATGTATCTCTCTGTTACTTTAAATACCACTTTTTAAAAATAGATGAAAGAGAAAATGAGAATGGAGGAGAGAAATAGACACAAAGAAAAAGTGAGTTGACAACCCAATAAGTCAACATATCATTCTCCTTAGCATAATTGAGTAAGTTTTTCATGTATTAGAGGAACTTCTTAGGGTATTTTTATTGCTGAGAAATAAGGGGTGCTTAAATGCCTTTTGGCTGTTTCTCAGCAATATAGCCAATATTGCAGTTTCTTAGGCTACCGCTTATATAAGCAGTATGCTTAAATAAGCATACGAAATAAGACATGAAAAATAAAAGTGCAAGGAGGGAACATATTGGGTCGCGTGAAGCAGACCCCAGCTTGTGTTCCGCTCGCGTGGAGTGAAGGCGCCTGGGAGTTCAATTTCTACTTGCTGGACATAAAAAGCAGTGGGCCCCACGATAACCAATTAACTAGTTCTTGTCTTTTTGCATCTTTTTCCTTTTTTTTTTTCTGTTTGCTTTTTTTGTTTTTGTTTTCTTCTTCTTCTTCCTTGTTCGGTTACTATTTGCTTTCCTTTTCTCTTTTTTAAGTTTTCAACTATGATTTGCTTTTAATTAATTATTCAAAAATTACTAGTATTAAAGGTTTTTTTTTCTTTTTTTTTTTCTGGTGAAATGAAAGGCGTAAAACGCCCTACTAGTATTAAAGTTAGAGTAGGCCTTGTAAAATAATATTTTATAATAAAGACATCATTAAACATATATTATTATAAGCACGTTATAATTTTAAAATTCTCCCTTACCTTAAAAAAAAATCTCTTTATTGTAACATTATTATGAAGTTTTTAAAAATTAAAATAAATCAACTAAACATTATCTAGTTAAAATCTTCCACTTTAATTTTAGCCACTCCTTTTACTGACAACATTATCACCATTGAAAATGTAATAATTCAAAGTTATCTATATAAAATCTTCAGCTTCAAATCTGGTCCATTCATTTTTCTTTACATAATTTATCACCACTCAATATCAATAAAATAATTACAAATTTGCCTATAAGTTCAGTTCCGATCACTAGTTATTTTCACAACATCTTTTTTTCATTCTCAAGTTATCAAAAACAAAAACCTCTATAGTCAATTAAATTGCAAAATGAGTGAGTGGAATGAATACTATGATGTTTTGAGAAATCCTGAAAATCCAAACAGCCAATATGATAACTCCCAATATCCAAACTCCCAAAATTCACACTCCCAATATCCAAACTCCCAAAATTCAAACTCCCAATATCCAAACTCACAAAATTCAAACTCATTTCGGGAAAAAAATTATGTTTATTATTTATAATATATTTTGAAAAATATATTATTATTATTATTATTATTATTATTATTATTATTTATAATATATTCCGAAAATAAAAATATTTTATTGAATAATTTATATTTATCCGAATTTAACACTAGTTAAACAATTCATAATATTTAAGTATGTTTAATAAGCCCCGTTTGGCAATGGGCTGGTGACATTAGCTGTTGGCTGGTGGCTGGTGGTCGATGACTGGTATTGTTAGCTGATTTGACCGGCTGGTGACATTGGATGTCTGAAAATAGATGCTTAGTAACATTGGCTGGTGACATTAGCTGGTTATATGTAAAATGACCTATAAGGACATTCATATGATTGAGGAATTTGATGGCATAGAAGTAAATAATTGCAAATCTTGGACTATTATGTCATTAGACTACATTAATGCCACCAGCCAATACCCATAAGTCAACCTCCTTGGCTTTTCAAAAGCTGGCTTGTGGGAACCCAAAAGCCAATCTCACAAGCTAACATCCAAACACCAATATTGGATGGTGGACTGGTCAAACATCCAATTTTGCCAAAAGTCACCCCACAAGCCAGCATCCAAACACCCCCATAGTTTTTTGGGGTTAAGATGGTATAAAAATCTTGTGGAATAGATGGGTGTGGTCTTTTAAGCAACATAAGAATAATTGAGTGTGTGCTTATTTGGGAGGGGTGTGCTTAAAATGTGAGGAAAGAGAGTTCAATATTGTTTTAAGCACACTTTGGGTATGCTAGCAATAAAAATGTCCTAAGGGGGGTGATTCTTATAATTCAAAGGGATGATTCCCGAGGTGATAGAGGAGTGATTCCCAATTTTACCGGGAGTCTTTTTTTTTTTTTTTTTTTTTTTTTTTGAGCCTAGAAGCTTTTACTTTTTAGTAGGAGATTTTTATTACACCAGAGACTTTTAGTGTCGTAACCGTAAGTATTACTACATCCATTACATGGACAAAATTTACACAATACTACTTTGTAAGAGTATTTTATGTAGTCAATATATTCGAATGTACTCAATTGATATCTGACATTATACTCAATTCTTGCAAATGCAATGTGAAAGTTTCCTTTTTTTTTTTTTTTTTTTTTTTGGGGTTGGCAAATAATTTCCTTTCTCTTTGGGCGTGGCTAAAGGGCGCCTCCTAACGTAAGGACTCGGATATTACACAAAATAATTCGTATAGGTGTGCTCCCCAAGAAACTTGAACCCGTGACCTAATATACAATTATAACTTGTTTACCCGTGAGTAATCATAGCAATTGACATACTTGTTATGACTTACGAGTATAGTCGATGTCTATTAGCCTGTGGCTGCAAAATCTAAACTTTGAAGTCACATTTAGATCAGGAGAGTAGAAAACCTTAAACGTGGAGTTGAAAATTAGTTGTTTGGGTTTGTTCAAATTGTATATGTCACCCTTTATTACTTTAAGCTTATTACGTAATTGCTGAAATTCATGTTGCTCATTTGCTCATCAAATTGACAAGTTCATAGAAGGTTGGGCATTAAAATTTTAAATTGTTGACTCTCATTTTCCCTTTGGTTGCCAAATCAACTCAACTGGCTTTGGCCCAGCAGATGCATGATGTGAAACGGCATATATATACATGCATAGACCTCGTCCAGCAAAGCCATTAAATTAGAGTTGGTAGCTGGGCCTATAAATAATACTAGTCCTTCGAAGGGCAAGGGAGAGTGTTTAGCACAAATTTATACGAGTATAGCGGCTTCATATAAGACTTGCTGTTTTTGTTAAACACTCCAAGTTCTTTGAGGATATCATCGCCTTCTATACAGGTAAGTTATTAATTCATGAAACTAAATTGAAGATCTTGTTTGATGGTCCTTCTGTTTGCTTTCTTTCTAGCTTTTCTTGCTTCATTTACCTTATTCTACTCGTGTCATGTCATTATTATAGTTAGAGCATATTTGAGCGAGAGTTAGAGAATGGATGATAAGAAAGGGGAATGGGAGAAAATACAATATAAAATTCTTCTTGTTTGTGGGATTTTAAAAGAAGGGAAGAGGGGTCAATGAAAATAGGCAAAAAAAATTACATGATCCGATAATTTACTAAAAAAAATAAAATGGAGTAACTAATACTATTAGAATCTATTAACTAGAACCGCATAACAAAATACCCACTAATTTAAGAGTATCTCAAATGCTACAAACTTGTAGAGATGTTTTTTTTCCACATAACCCAAAAATCTCAAATATATAAACCTCTTGTACTTTATGCTATGAGGTTTTGTTGTCTATGCCATATTACCTTATCATAAATTCATAACCCAAAATCAGGTTTATCGAGCCAAGTCGCTTGGTGTAAAACTTAACTTTTTAGATTTATCACTACAAGAAAAAAAGTTTTTTTGAAAGGGTAACTAGTTTTTTTTTTTTTTTTTTTTTTTTTTTTTTTTGATAAGGCAAGAAAGCTGACCACGAATTGTCAAGCGTCACAAGACTCAATACAGAATTACAGAATACAGAACGTAAACATAGAAGAAACTACTAAAAATCAAACTACCAAATAAAAAAAATAACCACAGATGTTTCATCAACTGCTACTTCTTCAATCCTGTTGAAGAACCAGTCACGGTGACAACCAGACGCACATATTCCGTTCTTCTACCGCCAGGATCACCACCAGGTTCACCATCAGGATTATACGCCTCATCGTGGCTAGTAGGTTGAGAAAGTGTTACTAGTTATTGTAATACTTACTACTCTATCGCTTTAATAAAAAATGTATTTGAATTCTCTAGAGTTCATTTCTCTAAAGTCTAATAGAATTTTTTTTTCCTCTACCACCTCCTAAAAATACCTCCATCTAACCCAAAGGCTCCAAAATTCCCCCGCCCCTAATTCAATGGTGAGTGAAAAAGAAACTTTAGAGAAAAATCTATAGAGGATCTGTTTCCAAAAAAGTATATAAACACCACACGAATTTAGATTTTACCACCACTCCAACTCTCGTGGTCGGCTAGTCCTCCAATCCATTTGCAGGTGTGCTCTGTTTTGTCAAACAAATCTTTATGGTACAGAATTTCTGAAAAAGACTCGTCTTCACAGCTCAAATATAATTTAATTCATCAAAGCCCACACACGAAAATGGTTGTGCATCCTTTTTCCTACCCCTATTTGCTGGCAATTTTCGTCAAAAATCCTCAGTCAAAACCACCAAAACGACTACAAATTCAACTCAAAACGCTACAGATAAAATCAAAGCTGACTTATTCTTCTCTTCTTCTCTTTTCTTCCCTCCAATTTTCTTCCTTTCAACCCCACCCACAAGCCACAACCATTTCCCCACTTTTCAGATTTTCTCTCTCCTCCCAAAGCAAAAAATCAAACCCAGAAGAAAACAACACAAAGGGTTGAAGAAAGATCTGAAACCTGTTTCTAAAGAAGCCCTTTTGGTAAGTCTTTGACATTTTTACAAGTCTTTGTGCTTCCAGATCACCAAATATAATTCAACTATTTTAATTTGTCAAATGCCTTACAGCTTTGTTAGTATAATTTAATCCCACTCTCATATATTTTTATAAAGTTGAATAGTTTAGTTTCTGGCCATTTGGGGTAGTTTATTTAATTGAATTGGTTGCTGGGTACTCAGTATTCTGTTGTGTTTTTCCATTTTTTGTTTTCTGTGTAAAGTTTTTCTGGGAAAAATTCTGACTTTTGAGACAAAAATGTCAGAATTGCGCCTAGTTCGTTGCCCCAAATGCGATAAGGTGTTGCCGGAGCCCTCTCAGTTTGCCGTTTACCAGTGTGGTTCCTGCAGTGCTGTTCTTAGAGGTATTCATTTAGTCTGTTACTTTCTCCTCTTTATAATGCTTACATTGTGTTTGTTAAAATGTCTCACTGATTATAATTTTTATGTTTTTTGTTCCCTTTTTGTGTTTCCTTGTCAAATTTTGATTGTTGGCATTGAATGTTTAGCTAAGAGATCAACATTAGGTACTGGGGGTTTAGAGGGATCCAAGAATTTGAACTCTGGTAAGGAGAGAGAGGGTGAGGAAGGGTTTGGTGTGTCAAGGGAGGGAGATTTTGATCAAAAGGGTACATTGGATATGGCTAGTAGATCACCAGCAAGGTCTAGAATTGGCGATGGTGTTCAAAGCAAGACGCCAACAAGGGAGAGTGATTTCATTGATGGGGGTTTTAAGTCCCCAATGAGGGATAGGTTTTTGAGTGATCTTGGTTCGGTACCTAGCTCACCTACAAGGTCGGGAAATGTTACCAGGTCACCAATGAGGGGGAGGGGTTCAGAGGATTTTGATTTTGATGGGGTCGGTAGATCGCCAGTGAGATTGAGAAATGTTAGTAAGTCGCCTATTAGGGAGAGAGGGGTTAGAACGCCAGTGACTGTAAGATCAAGAAATGTTAGTAGGTCGCCCATGAGGGAGGAGAGGACTTATGCTGGTTTACATGGTGTCAGTCAATCACCAGCTAGGTCAAGTAATGGAGACATTCCCAAGTCACCAATGAGGAGAGTTAATGTCTCTGAGTTTGATATGAATGCTGAGGCGGAACAAGAATGGAATGGTCATTCTGGTTTCAAGGAAGAAGTGAGGGATAAGAACATGACCCCAAAAACTTCCTTCAACGTATGGCTACCTGATGACAAACACATAGGACATTCTGATGATAACTATCCAGGTAGTAGGAGGACATGGAGAGATCGAAATGCTGATAGGTTTGATCACATCAGTGAAGAGAGGGAATCTGTATACAGCGGTGAATATGGTATGATTCGAGAAGGGTCAACAGATAATACAAATCATGGATTTAGTCCTAGGAAGGAACTGATGGGCAGAGATTTGAGACTCAGAGGCGATTATGTTGGAGGGTATGCCAAATCAAGGGAAACTGTAGGCCAGTGGGATACTGGAAGGGATGGGGTTGGTGTGATTCGTGGAAACACAAAGGTAGTAGCTGAGCGTGGTAGAGTTTCAGCTTCTTCGAACAGTGGTGATGGACCTTCAAACTACCGTTCTGAGTCCAATTATGGTTATGCTGACAGAAGGCAAGGTCCTGAAAGTATGAGAGGACCTGCTAGTGTGCAGGATTTAGAGCTGGAGCGTGCTGCGCTTCTCCGGAAATACAAGGAATTGAATGAACAACTGGTAGACTTGGATGATAACAGGTTTTCCTCCCCTGGCTTGTACAGCAGGCCTGATGATTATTCGGAAGATGAAGTTCGGAGGTTCAGACGGGGAGCTCTTCAACAATTTGCGCCAGATGAAAGTGTGCGCGAGCCTCCTCTCTTTAATCACACCCATGATACTACGGTTAATATGGCAGATAGGTACAATTTTCATGCCCCTCTCTATGAAGATCCATTTTTGGGCCAAGTGGAAAGGGGGCCTCGCCCTAAACCATCACATCATTTTCGGAAAATCCAAAATTCCAGCTATGTTCCGGGAGGGTCCTTAGATTTTGATCACAATCCTCTTGAATCATATGACGAAAAGACACGTTATCACCATCCTGCATGCCCTTGCTCTCTCTGCTATGTCATTGATAGGCAAAGCCAAGATCTAGCCAGTTCTTTAGCTAGTAGGATGTCTGCAAATTTAGCAGTCAAGCCAAGGTTGAGTTACAGTATGGATCTTGAAAGACATGACCCACGAGATTTTGACCCAATAACAGCACAAACTACCTCTCGAGAACGACCCTCTAATCTTGGCCATCGTCATCCTAGGAGGGTCCCGGTAACCAACCTGAACAAACGGCTATGTCATCCCATTTCGGGTGGTGCCCCCTTTATTTTATGCCACAAATGCTTTCGATTACTCAAACTGCCTCGCAAACTCATGGTTATGCAGAAGAATCAGCATGAACTGCAATGCGGGGCGTGCTCTGCTCTCATGTCATTTGATCTTCAGAACAAGTCTTATGGCCTGCTTTTTTCACAAAAAAATTCAGATCCAGTCGATGCTACTAGTGGTTTCAATGAAGGGTTGAAGGGGTTAGGTCCAAAGCATAGTCATCATAGCAGCGGTACTACTAGTACAAACATTGGATCTTATGATTTTGATGCGGGCTTCCCCTATATGGATTCTGATTCGGGTGAAGTACCAAATGGGCAGAGATTGGGTGCAAATTTTGCTGATAATACACGTCTTTCTCCTTCATCATCAAGTTCTTCTAAGGAAGAGCACATTTCAGATAATGCAAGTGTTCAGAGCAGCCTGTCCAATTCTGCAGAGATGCCCTTAAAGAACAACTTGGTCAGGCCTCCCCCTGGTTCACCTCTGCGGGACCCGCTTCCCCATGGTTCACAACTGCAGGACCGGCTTCCCCCTGGTTCACCTCTGCGGGACCCGCTTCCCCATGGTTTACCACTGCAGGACCGGCCTCCCCCTGGTTCACCTCTCCAAGACCATCTTAATTACTCTTCCTGTTTCCGCAAAATCGACGCAGGAGATAATGTAGCCAGTTATACTGGAGATGAAAAACAAGTAATTGAAAAAGACACCTCTGTTGAGAGTTCCTTGGCAAATACATCGGTTGCTACAGAGTTGGAAGTTCGCTCTAATGAGATTCCAGCTAGTAGTTCATCTCAAGACTCTGGGGATATTCCAGGAGTTAAAGCTGGAGACAACAAAGATAAGCAATCTTCTGGAACTGCGTTCAAGAAATGGGGCTTTGTTTTAAAACCTGGTCAAGGCTCCCCTCGAAGAGCTGAGGTCTATGTCAACGGACATCCTATACAACAACGTTTGGTTAAAAAGGCAGAGAAGCTTGCTGGGCGAATTCAACCTGGAGAATATTGGTAACTATCTGCATTATCTTATCCAAGTACATCTGATTTACGTAAAATTAATATCTATATGCAGTATGATGGTTACTTTAACCAAGAGTTTTGTTATTGCAACAATGCGATTACTACTACCTTGATGAGGCACTTGTTTCCTACCTAATTTTGTATTATTACACGGGTTTTGTCAGGTATGATTCCAAAGCTGGTTTTTGGGGCGTGATGGGCCATGGTTGCCTAGGAATAGTTCCTGTGAGTTTAACTATTTGCTGTTATATAGTACTTGGCTTTTTCTTAATGTGTCTTGAGTACATGAAGGAAATTTTTTACTTGTCTTGCAGCCTTTTATTCAAGAATTCAGTTTCCCTATGGCAAAGAATTGTTGTAATGGCAATGCTGCTGTTTATGTTAACGGGAGAGAGCTTCAGAAAAGAGATCTGGATCTACTTGCAAGTCGAGGACTTCCAACTACAAAGAACAAGAGCTACATTGTTGACATATCTGGAAAAGTGCTGAACGAGGAGACCAAAGAATTCATCGTGAATCTTGGAAAACTTGCCCCTACGTGAGTGTCTCTGAAGCTTTTGTTAGTTCAGCTGCCATTGTGCTCTTTGATGTTTTCTTTTGGCTAACTCTGAGGGGGTAGCTCAGCTGGTCAGACCTCTCAGATCTATTCCAGGTCCTAAGTTCGAGCCTCGTCAGGGCCACTGGAGGTTTTCCTGGCTGTTAACTTCAGGGCCCATGGGTTTAGTGGGGCGAAGCCCAAATACCCATCTTATTAAAAAAAATTTGTTTTCTTTTGGCTAGTGAATTATGGCAAGTTACTTTTTGAGGAGAGTATCATAGTCACTTATTAATCTCAACATTTTTCCCCCTTTCAATCTTTATCACTTCACCATATTTATAATCACAATAGATAGTTCCAGATTAGGTAGATTTTTGAAACACTTTTTGACAAATATAATATCCTACAATCCTTGTAGTAATATTCAAGCTAGAACAACACTGGAAGACCACATTCAAGTGCAGTAGACTTGAATGCTACACGGATGTGTTTGTGCTGTGATTGTTTTTGTTATCTTATCCCCTAGTTGCTAGCAACCCCATCTGCATGAAACTAGCAGTATATTATTTGCTTTGTTTGCAAAATTATATATACCTTTTGCCACATGGTCATTCTTCTGGCAAAGAAACTGGTTTATTGTTTCATGGCTAAATTTACTTGAGATTAAACTAGCAGTTCATTTCATGAAGCATCTGCACCATAAGACCCACGTCACCTAGTCATTCTGATTTCACAAATGCAGCTTCCTCAGTACACTCTTAACAAAGAACCAAATGAAAATCAGGAGAAAAGAGTTTTCGCCCATAAACTTGATTACCTTCTGGGGGAGAATTATAAACCACTTTTATGTATTTTTCCCCTCCACTCATGGTGTAAAATAAGTCAACAGGGTTAGACAAAGCACATGCTACCATGTTTTGCTGAAACTTTCTTGTGTGTAACTTATGTACATTAAGAGCCTTCAAAATCTAGGCAATGATCTATTTTCCCCTCGAAGAAATCTGCCTGAGTTATACTTATAATTGCCCTCCCCTCTTTCCTCGATAAATGGACAAATGCGGTATGCCCAATTGTTCTTAGAAAATGCTTAATATTAACATGGTTGGTTGCAATTTGCATACAACTTAGCAAGTTCTGGATTTGTGATTTTGAAGATAGAGACTGAAGTCCATGCTCTGCAGTTATTGATGAATATTACTTTTTGAGTGTATAGACTTCAATATTAGCTGCAAACACCATGTACAACATGAGTATTTTCTGGATTCCTGATTGCTGTTCAAAGTTTCAAAAGATTCTGTAGGTAACTAAGTTACACAATTATTAATGGAAGCCTGAAAAGAAAGCATGTTCTCATTAACCATACATCTTCAAATACTAGCAAATCATCAAAAACTTCACGTCTTCATTATTGCACATTGCTTCTCTTTACTTTCTTTGTTATTGCGACTAGCTACAATACTGGACTGCTAACTGTCTTTCTTTTACTTGTCAACTTATTCCTAGCAGAGTTGAGAGGAAAAGGTGTGGATTTGGTATGCAGGTTCCAGAGGAGCTTGGCGATTAAGGATGTTGTGGCCCAACTTTTACATTAAATTGTAGGTAATATTGGATTTGATTGGACAGTGCCAGTGGACCATTTGGAGGCATTAAGGGATGGTGGCTTGGTGTTTAACATCTCACTGTAAAGCTTGACTCTATACGTGTGGATAGCGAGTATATATATTTTTCTCGGAGATTGCAGGAAAACCACCATATTTGAGGGTAATGAGACTCAATCTCAGGTCATTGCTGGGGACGAGTGAGAGAACGCTACAGCCCTATCCACCCCAAGCTCTTGGATAGCGAGTATATGGATAGATAATGTATTATTTTGTTTTTCTGTTGTATTTGTAGTTTGTATTATACTGATGTTACTTTCAAAAATTCACACTCATGCTTATTTATAGTGTTGTAATCTCATTTTGTTAATGAAGTGTTAATTTGGTCTCAATTGTTGCTCTTTTTTGATAACTGGATTCGTTTTATTTGTTCCTCTGTAGATTGGTTTGGTAATAAGGTCTCAGCCTTTCTTTCTTTTTTTACAGAAAGGTTAGCTAAAGCTGAGACCATTAGCTTGGTGGTACTATGTTAAAGACTTATTGTTACAATAATCTAGATCCTCCAAGCTGTAGCCTTGGGTAGGTTGGGGAGCTCACTTGTGGTACCCTCCATTGATGAGGTACTTGCCAAATGCCAGGTATGCAAACAATGACATGGGACTTCTTCTTTTTTTTTTTTTTTTTTTTTTTTTTTTTTTTTTTTTTGGGAGGGGAAAGCCAATGGGATATCAGGTAAACTTAACTAATCCCTGTTTTGAGAAAGAAGTCATTTGCTTTGATAATTTGCATAAATAATTCTTCAGCCGTTGAATTTGAAAATGACGTAAGAGAACGACTATTTCCACACCCAAATATTCTATTTCCAGTCTCTTTGCTTTTTTTAGAATATTTTTATTAACCAATTTAAGAGAAAATGTGTGGAAATTGTTCAAAAGGGTTTGAGAATAGCGGTCCACTCGTTTTCAAAATGCAGTCGTCAACGTAGCATCAATAAGGGGCTAGTATAGTTTTTAAAAATCAGCAGACACAAGACATTGGGGGAATGTGGATTCGAACTCATAAACTTAGATACGAAATCACTTAAGAGTAAGCTTAGAACCACTAGACCACCACTTTTATTGGTACTTTCTAAGTGCCAATGAGCCCGACAAAACACAAAGTAAGTCGTAAGTCCTGCCATTAAACTATTAATCTGATTTGATATGCTAATCAACCAGAATTGATTAAAATAATCCTAGGAAATGGCCAAAAAGGCAAAAAAACATAAAATTCAGTACTAGCAGAAAACTGGAATCCCGAATCTGTGACTGTGTAGCGTGGGACGGCTACTGTCCAATTAGAAATTTCTTGGAAGTTCTTTCCCAAAATTGATTTTTTCTGCTTTCCTTATTTCTCAACAACAAAAAAAAAAAAAACAAAAAAAAACCATTGTCGGCTATAGCAACTAGCTTGTGTTTTCACTTCAGTGCTTACCTACTTCTTCTTTGCTTGGAGCGAACTATTGAGCTAGAGAGAGAGAGAGAGAGAGAGAGAGAGAGAGAGAGAGGAGAGAGAAAAAGAGTGGCAAGAAATGAAGGGCAATATGAATTCATGGGCAGTTTACAAGCACAAATTTGTTGTATTAAAATTGTGTGTTTCATTTCTTGCAACAGCACTTGCTCTTCGAGTTTTTATCTATCGTTCTACTGGATTTCCTCCCCAAACTCCCCCAGTTTTAGAAAACAATATTTCAGAATTAAACAATGTCAATGTCCAAGCACCACGTAAAGGTACTATTTCGATCTGACTTTGTTTTAATTTCAATTGCTTTTCATAAATTTGGTATATTTCTGTATGATGAGTGATCTGTTGAAAGTTGTGGGTATTATCCCATTTTTGTGCTTGGGATTGGAAATTAGTGTCGATCTATAATGGTGTGAAAATGTTGACTGTCATAGGTTATATTTCATTTTCCTGGGCTGATTTTTTGTGGGTCTTGCTTTGATTTCGTTTTTATACTGGTTATTTAAGTGGGTATTGCTCAGATTTCGTCTTGGTGTGCTGAATTTTTGTGGGAATTTCTATGGTTTTGAATAAGGATGGCAATTTTTTATGGGGATTGTCTTGGACAATCAATTAATAAGTGATATTGTTTGTTTCTAGTCTTATTTTGCTCATCTAGGTTTTATTGGATTTAATTTGAGATTGTGTGCCTTGTCTTGAGTGTGAAAATGTTTATCTAAGCTACTCTGAAGCATGTCAAGAGATCTTCCTTTTCGGAATGCACTGAAATAGTGATATAGCATCAAGCAGGATATCAATTGGGGAATTACATGAAATTCAATGCAGAAATATTGAAACATTAAAGCTCTTTCTTTTGGAGCTGGGTTGCAATTTGCCCCTTCCCTTTTGCTTGGTAGAATAGATAAACTACTAAAGATGATGAATCTTTTATTGGCATTCCTCCAAATTTGATGTAATAGACGGATTTGTTGCATTTGAAAGGGTTATGAATGTTGATACAGCTATAGTGCAATGCTCAGATTTGATTTTGTTTATGTTGTGCTTATTGTCATAGTTATCCTTACCTATCAATATAACCTTGTTAGGCTCTGTATTGGTGGTTTTAGATAACCATGAGGATAAAAATCATATCAGGGATGTTTAATTGGCTTCAGGATGTTGTTTGTAAGGCATCAAATAAGACATAGGATGGGGCATTGCTTGTCATTATATGCAGAAAGGCCATGTTTTGTTGTTGATTTTCCATTTCAGAAGCTAAAAGCCCATAGCTCCTTGCTTGACTATGGATGCGCCCCTTTTTAGTTTGACACCAGTGAGGAATTGTGTGAATCTCCCCTTTCCTTTTGATTAGTATAATAAATGACTGCTGATTTATTGGGATTCCTGCACATAAATTTATGCAGATAAGTGTGACCCTTTTACGGGAGAGTGGATTCCAAATCCAGCTGGACCTGCATATACTAATGAGACATGTGACCTGATTGAAGAACCACAGAACTGTATGAGGAATGGAAGGCCAGATTCAGGGTATCTCTACTGGAGGTGGAGTCCCAGAAATTGTGAATTGCCTCAATTTGACGCACGGAGATTTCTTGAAATGATGAGAAACAAAACATGGGCACTAGTTGGTGATTCGATCTCTCGAAACCACGTGCAGTCATTACTTTGTATACTCTCAAAGGTATATCTGAAAGTAATGTTGTCTGTTAATATATTCAGGAGTGTTATGTGTCCCCCCCTCCCCCCCCCCCCCCCCCCCCGACCCCAACTCTCATTTTGTGTGTGTTTAGGACCGCATTGAACCATTAAAGAGAGGGTGTATTAATGCTTAGTAACAGTATAAGAGAGGTTGGAGGGGCCTTTTATTTGACAATCTCTTTTCTAAATATAGCCACTCAGGATAGGAATTAGAAGCAACTCAAATATGCTGCAGCCGATGGTGGAATTTAGCTCTAGTTGCTCATGCTGATTGATCTTATAAATACAGTATTAATATATTGTGTCAAAAATGATGTATTTGAATTGGATGTTTGAATTATTAATGAAATTTGATGTCCTTCAGGTGGAAGAACCAGTTCTCTTTTATCATGATGAGGGATGGAGGTCGAAAGGATGGCGTTTCCCGTCACACAACCTGACCATATATGTTTTGTGGTCTCCATTCCTTGCTGAAGCTACTATTTTTGAAGATTTCAATGGTGTCTCTACCCGTGAAATTGAAGTGCATCTTGATAGACTAGATAAGAAATGGACCGGACTATACGAAAACTTGGACTACATGATCTTCTCGACTGGAAAGTGGTTTCTCAAGGCATCAGTATATTTTGAGAACAATAAAATACTGGGATGCCATTACTGTCCGAAAAGGAACCTTACTGAGCTTGGGTTTGATTTTGCTTATCGTAAATCTCTCAGGAACACACTCAACTTTATTGCTAATTCTGGTCATAAAGGGTTAGTCTTTTTCAGGACATCTACACCCGATCACTTTGAAGGTGGGGAGTGGTTCAGTGGTGGAAGATGCAATAGAACAGTCCCATTTAAAGCAGGTGAGATTCAGTTGAAAGACCTTCACAGAATACTAAGAAAAATTGAACTGGAGGAATTTCAGAGTGCAGTAACAAGGGTTTCCGAGAATGGTGTGCGCTTAAAGCTTCTTGATTTTGGTCAGCTTTCCCTATTAAGGCCCGATGGGCACCCAGGTCCATACAGAGAATTTCAGCCATTTGCGAAGGACAATCATGGACCAGTCCAGAATGATTGTTTGCATTGGTGCTTGCCAGGGCCAATAGACGCTTGGAATGATGTAATTATGCAGATGGTTCTGAATGGCTGACATGCTATGTATGATGGCAGTTTTTGGGTTTGCTGTGATTTATCTTCTTAAGGTTCAATGATGACACACAGTATTTATACGGTTATACCACTTCAGTCAAGACTGGCTAGTCCCTGGGATTATACGAGAAGTTCAAGGCACAAAGTTTGATTTCACCTTTTCTGGTGTGACTCTTGATTATATGATGGTTTTGCCAGGTCTGTCTCATATTGAATGTTGATACATGTCATGAATGTTGCTTCAGATGAAGAGCATCAGACCGGTTTCTGCTGCGAGAACTGGAAATTGATGAGTGTCTGTTATCGATGGTATTGATCAGTTAAATTTTGATTAATTCCTTTATTTCAAATTTTTGGAGGATAAACTTACAAAGACGGGAACTTTTATGGTTAGTGAAAGGATCTTCATCTTCTGTGTTGTAGATTATGTAAATGATACACTGCTTGTGCCTGGTGCCTACAGGGACCTGTTGAACACCATGTCTGTATGCTTTTTTTTGGTGCATCAGTTAGCTTTGTTTGATGTTTGTTGTACACCAATACTGTACCAGTTATGACTTTTCTGCAATGGTTTACAATTGTCACATTGTTGTCATATTGTTGTGTGGACTTTGGGTTTATATTTTTTTTAGGTAAGTTTGTTGTTTTTGGGTGAACACTGAATACTGATTTAAGGATCAAGACATATGCTAATGGTTCATGAGTGAGACTTGCAAAATGGTAAATATACATACCCATCTCCATTCTCCAGACTTTTCTGCCATATCCCTCTCCATTCTCCAGGCTTTTCTGCCTGATCCCTCTCCATTCTGTCAGTAGTGCATGTATGGTAAATTTTTGTCGGCAATATGTAAGCAGATTGACACAAAAACTCGGATGAGGCGGTCTCAAGGTGAGGCGCCTCAAACAAGCATGGCGTCATCAGATGGCGTCATCAGGACGTCATGCTTGGCTATGAGAAGGGGCCTCATTTTGGGGCGGTCTCATAAAAGACCTTTTGAACAATTGACTGTATGTACGGTAATTTACAACAATAAAACCTGTGCAATAAGCAACTTTTTTTTTTTCCAAAATTTTTTTAATTTTTTTGTCCTCCCCACCCGTTCTCTCTCCTCACCCGCCGGCCCAATAGGCCAATTGAGACGCTCCGCTCCTGACAATTTGTGCAACGCCCATTCGGGTTTCCATAAGTAACACCACAGTTTTATGGAAACATATCCGCGCTGATTCTTTCAAACGGTCAAATTTTCAAATACTTTTCACTGGGCCTCATATTACTTCCATTCGGAATTTGAATTTGAAAATTTTCTGCCCGTTAGCTCCTCAGCTCCCTCCCTTTATAATAAGAAAATCCACTCCCCAAATCACAATACTCAAAATCCCCAAATTCAGGTTCCCCTAAACCAAAAAATCCCAAGAACAATTTTCTCTCCCCACTCCACCTTCCATGGCAGCCGTTGCAACCTCCGATCTCTCCATGGCTGCGAACCCAGTTCCGACCAAGAAGGGGAGGAGTAGGAAGGCCTTAAAAGAGAAAAACCCATCAACAAATGAAGCAAATATCTTGGCCGGAAAACTCCTGGAGACGATGTCGGAATCTCCGGCAAATGCACTGGAATCCGATCCCAGTAAGGAGAACCATGAGAATCTCTCGCTTCCCCGATCAGCGAAGAAGAAGTCCAAGGCTAAATCCCAGAAGGCAGCAAAGCAAAGTGAGCCTTCAAGTAATAGTTTTGAAAAGGATTTGCAAGAAATGCAAGAAATGTTGGAGAAATTGAAGATTGAGAAAGAGAAGACTGAGGAAATGTTGAAGGAGAAAGATGAGATCTTGAGGCAGAGGGAAGAGGAGATCGAAACCCGGGGTAAAGAACAGCAAAAGCTTCAGGTAGAACTTAAAAAGTTGCAGAAAATGAAGGAGTTTAAACCCACTATGGTATGTTCTTTATTGCCTCTCTTTTGTTTATGGTTATTTCATTGTTTCTTCACTGAATGAGAAATCGAATGATAGGAGACACATTTTGGAGAATTTCTGGGTCTGGTTTACTTTTCTATTGAGTATTTGATTAAGTGAAGGGCATTATGTGATTTTATTGTAAGAACAGAACTCTTGTTCAATTTGTAATGGGCATGCGTTTAAGGTTGTTCAAGATTTTGGATTATCAAATTAGGGTTTTGATTTTTGTGATTATTTTGCTTCATAGTCAGATTCTGCCCATTATCCAATGTTTGAAATACAAAGAATTTAGGGGTTCAAGACTTTTGGTCATCAATTCAAGTTAGGGTTTTTGATTTTTTTTTTTGATTTTTTTTATTTTATGATTTGCTTGGTCAGACTGACCATAAGTGCCATGACAATGCCTGAAAGACAGAATTTAGGGTTGTTCAAGTTGTTTGCTCATCAGTTTAGTATTGGGTTTTGATTCTGATGTTTTTTGCTTCATGGTCAGACTTTAGATTGTCAAATATCCTTGAAAGACAAAGAACAAGAGAAGAAAGACAAGAAGAAGGATTGCCCAGAAAGGAAAAGGCCAGCTTCAGCATATGCCTTGTGGTGTAAAGATCAGTGGAGTGAGGTATAGTTATTTTGGGTCTTTTCACATTTCTAGACCTAAAAAATGAACTTAGATTGTCAAATAAAATTGGAGTTTGTGCTGTTTTCAGATCAAGAAAGAGAACCCAGATGCAGATTTCAAGGAAATCTCAAACCTAATGGGTGCCAAATGGAAGAACATTAGTCCAGAAGAGAAGAAGCCATATCAGGAGAAATACCAAGCTGAGAAGGAAGCTTATTTGCAGATTGTTGGGAAAGAAAAGCGCGAAAGCGAAGCAATGAAGCTGTTGGATGAAGAGCAGAAACAGAAGACTGCAATGGAGCTCCTTGATCAGTACCTGCAATTCAAACAAGAAGCTGACATGGATAACAAAAAAGCAAAGTAAGGTTTTTCCCTCTTCTTTCATTTTTGTATTACTTCCAATTTTTGCATAGATTCTCATACAGCAAGTTAATTCACAGGAAAGAAAAGGACCCATTAAAACCAAAGCAGCCAATGAGTGCTTTCTTCTTGTATTCAAATGAGAGGCGACCGGATTTGCTTGGAGAGGGCAAGAATGTGCTCGAGGTAATCGAATTGCTTAGTGCTTGCGCCTCGCTTGGTAATGCCAATTGTGTTGTATTGTTTTACTAATTACGACTGCGACTTATCTGATAGGCTTCAAAGGTCATAGGTGAAGAGTGGAAAAGCATGACAGAAGAGCAAAAACTGCCTTATGAAGAGGTCAGTCCTTTGCTGATCTTCACACAGAGCAAAAACTGCCTTTATCCACCTTTTTGTTGTGTTGAACTTGTTTTTTTCTTGACATTTTCAGATTGCGAAGGGAAACAAGGAGAAGTATCAGCAGGAAATGGAGGTGTACAAGCAGAAGAAAGAAGAAGAAACTGCCCAGTTGAGGAAAGAAGAGGATGAATTGATGAAAATTCACAAAGCTGAAGCTATGCAACTGCTCAAGAAGAAAGAGAAGGCTGGCAACATCATCAAGGTTTGTTTACTGATAAAAACTAGTAAACTGCCTAGGTTTTCTTTTTGATGGGTGCTTAAGTGACCTCCCTATGCCTTTGTGTAATGCAGAAAACTAAGGACATGAAAAAGAAGCAGAAGGATGAGAAGATTGCCGCCGATCCAAACAAGCCGAAAAGGCCTGCATCTTCTTACCTCTTGTTTAGGTATGTGAAATTTAGAGCCTAATTTTTGTATTCAGCTACAAGCTTCTTAATTCTTCATACAAATTTTGCTGAAATGGGTTTATGAATGAAATGCAGCAAGGAAGAAAGGAAGAATCTGGTCCAAGAGCGACCCGATGTCAACAACTCCACCATCAACACCCTCATTTCTCTGAAATGGAAGGTAACATTATTAGCTTCAAACTTTATAAAATGAAATTTCTTAAATTTTGTTCCAATTTCCTAATCTTTTGTTGTTGCAGGAACTAAATGAGGAGGAGAAGAAAATATGGAATGAGAAGGCAGCAGAGAGCATGGAAGCCTACAAGAAAGAGCTGGAAGAATACAACAAGAAACATCCTGAAGCCAATGAAAAGAAACCCAAATCAGCCAAATCACAGTCTTGAGCTTTGAAGGTTTGGTTTAACATCTACCATAGAAGCTAGAGCCGATCAAAAGAAACCCATGTTGTGGATTGTTCAAGCAGCTTGGTTGAACATCTGAACTTAGTTCACCTTAGCACCATCCTTTCTTTTTCTTTTTCAAGAGCCTAGTTATAAAGGTGTTATATATCTTAGCATGATCAGAAGATCTCAATTAACCTTGAGCAATATGTTTGGAAATTAATGAGAAGTTCGATTAGCCTTATATTGATTTCTTTGTTGATTGTTCTACACAAAATTCAAATTGTAAAGCATTTTCTATGAGTCATTAGAGTAGCACTCCTACGACAACGTGCACAAAGGATGCGTTAAGCTACGAGCCTACGAGTATTATTTATGGAACGGAGAGAGTATTAAAAACAAATCTAATTAGATACTCCCTAGTAGAGTAGAAGAAGAGTTCAAAGTCTAAAAAGAACGGAGTCAAAAGGGAGTTGGCAACGACCAAAAACAGTGTGGCTTCCCTCAACAAGAACAAATTGGATGGTGGAATTCTAGAAGTAAAACTGGACGGAAGCTGCTATCCACGTAGACGTAGGTCAACTGCTATAGGTCATTAGTTAATGATTTCCCATTGGCTAATCCATTTTCTAGTGGTACTTCTTAATGCCTGTAGATTGTAGAAGACTTCAACCATAGTATTATTTCATTTGTATATTATTAATCAGCAGATAAATTTGTTCAGATATCACCTAATCTATTGATGATGCAGTTCCATGGTTTTGTATTACACGTGCAGGAAAAAAAAAATTAGTTACTTTAGGAGTTTAGGGGACATTCTAGATAAACTTTTTCACGAGTATTCAACAAGAGACAAATATGAGTGATATGACAACGAACTTGGATCTCACTAGGGATTATGATTATGGTAATCATGAACATGGTCATATATCAAAGGTTCTTATGAGCAAATGTAATACAGTGTGGTTGTTTGGACAACATAAAGGGAGCCTAAGGAGGACATTGTCAAACATAAAAGAGCCACCATGAGTATTGAACGGAATTGGGAGTTGTTATCATTACCGTCTGGACAATTAGACATCCAATCAGTAATCGCAATGAGCCATAGAGAACAATTGTTAGTCTAATTGAAATAAGTGTTTTGAGTTCTATCCTATGCGGCTATACTACTCACATCGTTGTGCAATGTGCATTATGATTTTTTTTTTCCCAAGATTCATCTTTAAAAAATAAACACTACGTATTTTAAATTGAATGAAAATTGAATATGATATTAAATTTTGTTTAGCTACATCGTCAAAACTCAAACATGAGGGTGTGTTCTTTTCAGTTGAACTTAACTGACTAAAACTGAATTGAATTGAAACGGACTTGACCTCACTCAACTAAATTAATAGTAACATAACATAGAAATGATATGTTTTAGATTTGAACTAAAACTAGTCGAATTGAACTTACCTAAACTGAATTGAAAAATCGGTCAAATAAATTACAATTAAGTTAATCCCACTTGTAGAAATTCGTGGTTGTCTCCACACTCATTCTGCCCCAGAAAACCAAGACAAAGCAAAGCATTACAGATTACCTATTATTCGCATCACGAAAGCTTGAAGGCATGATTTGAGCACACTAGACAACCCCCCAAAATAGCCCACAACTTTCCCGCGATTCTTATTCTGATCGTTATAACTACCTCTCTTTTTCCCTTTTTCCTTTTTTCTCCTCTCTTAAATATATATAAATTATAACACAAACCAACTAAACCAAAAGGGAAAGAACTTCATTTAACTGAACCAATTTCTTACAAAGCAAATCAAGCCAAGCAAAGCATTTATAATAGAAAATTTTATTTTTTCCACTTTTCGTATAAATAAAGTAAGCCCAACTCCCATCTCTTTTCATATTTTCATTTCCCTGTCACTTGGGCTGTTTTAGACTTTTTAGTTCCCACTTCCTCTCTCTCTCTCTCTCTCTGTTTTTTTTCTCTCTCTAATTCTACTACAATCTACCTACCACTACAAGATGCCCCAAGAAGAAGATCCGATGATAAACGGTTACCATGGTGTAAAATCCCCAACCCGCCTCGAAAACGATGCCGGAGCACAATTTGTCCTCGAATCAAAAGGTAACCCAACCAACTAACCACCCCGCATTACATCATAATCCGTTCGAAAATAATTGTCACGTTTAATTTTATCTGACGGCTATAATAACATGAGATTATGCAGGGGAATGGTGGCACGCAGGGTATCACTTAACGACGGCGATAGTGGGGCCCACAATACTGACCCTACCATACGTGTTCAGAGGACTTGGATGGGGTTTAGGGTTCATGTGCCTAACAGTCATGGGTATGGTCACATTTTATGCATATTATCTAATGTCTTTGGTTCTTGATCATTGTGAGAAACAAGGCCGTCGCCATATACGGTTCCGTGAACTTGCCGCTGATGTGTTAGGTATGTAATTCTTTTTTAGTAATATAATGTACGCTCAAATAATTTCTTTGGTATTTTAGTACTGTTGCTAAGTTGTTTTTTTGTTTTTTTTTTTTGCCGAATTATTTGTGGATGGCTAATTTCTTTGGAATGTTAGGCCCTGTTCTTTTCATCGTTTCCATGCTGAATTCCGTTTCGTTTCGTTCCGTTCTGTTCCGCACCGTTTCGTTCCGCATTTTGTACTTCATTTTGTCTCACATTTTTTTGAATTATCCGTGTTGTTTCGTTCCGTTCTGTTCCATTCAATTTCTCACGTCCCGCACTATTCCGTTGAAAAGAACAAAACCTTAGTATTGGTTGATGATATAATTGGTGGTTTTTTTTTTTAAGGGATTTTGGAGGGTTAGTGTAGTGTTTTTTTGGTCTGATTTTGGGGAGAGTTGAAGTTGAATTAGGCACTATTTTAGGATCACAAGGAAAGTCAGAAGTAACGGAAAGTATGGTGTTTCATGAATTGAATTTGAACGTGGTGACCTTCAAAATTAATTTCCATCATTGTTTTTATTCTGGCCTTTAATTAATTAATTTTTTATTTTAAAAAACTGGGCCGTCCCAGCTTATTCTAGCTCATTTTGGTAATGGTCCCTCGCGTATTGAGTTCACACAGCTTGTTAGTTGTTAGGGATAAATGGGTATTCGAAGTATCTATGGAGCATATTGATTGTATTGAGGCTCTCTTCCGTCCACTTTAATTTAGTTTAATTCAGTTCATCCGCAATTTAGCATTCAGATAAAATAAATTCATTATGATACTTTTGTTATTGAAAAGCTTTCAAATGTACTTTTAAATGAGTCTAATATTGAATATGTTGGGAGAAATTTTAGATGATTAGTGATCAAGTTAAAAAACCAATTCGATCAATTCAGTTTTTTATTTTTTCTGTTGAAAAGAACGGAGCTTAAGCATGTGCTTGAGGACGATCTTGTTCTCAAGCAAGTGATGATCAAATACTATGAAGCAAGCAAGTGGATATGCTTATGCCAACAAGATTATAATATACAGTGCTATTTAATTACGTGTATAGCTAAATGTGAACATCAAGAGCCTTGATATGCACGGTGGGTCTAGCAATTAATTGATTGACATATTGATTTCTTACTTGCAGCAATAGACCTCTAATAACAATAAATGAGATAGTGTCAGTTTTGCTGTTCACTATTGTTTCATGATTTACCATTGATCTTGTTATTCAAAGCCCTTACTGATCTTCTTACACATGTTTGGTGAAAAAAACCCAAATTGAATAGGATCTGGCTGGATGTTTTATTTTGTGATAACCATTCAAACGGCCATTAATACTGGGATAGGCATAGGAAGTATCCTGCTATCTGGCCAAGCCCTCCAGGTATGTAGACTTCCATGTTTCTGAGATGCATTTTGATCCTCTTCAATACCCTATTTTTTGCATTTACGCATTATACTTGTGGATGTTTGCCACTATTAAATTGAATACGATCAAAAATTATAAAGTTAAATATTTAACATGTGGCAAGCATCCACAAGTGTAATGCGTAAATGCGGGAAATTGAGTATTGGAGAGGATCTCAATCCTTTATTGTCTTTATAATATATGATAGAATATTTTTTTTTTATTGATAGGAATATTGGTAAGTTGCTATGTCAGTCTCACTTACTATTTGAAGTCAACCTATGTTTGTCATTAGTTTTAATCATATATTCATAGATGATGATAAGCTATTATCTACAAATTGGTGTGCTAAATTATTATCAGCAGTTGGTCAGGACAAATTTGTTGACTTAATGATTTGGAGGATAATGTGTTGACACTGTCAGACTAGAATAGCTGCTTTTAGTTTGCATTAGTCATAAACTCATAACTCACAAGCCTTTTCATACTAATGATTGCATTCATGCTAATTATTGCATTCATACCTTTTCAATGTGAAGCAAACACTCAAAACTCATGTTTTCAGTCTGATTCTGATGTTTGCATCTCTGAAACGGCCACTCTGTGAGACTCTCACATGGCTAATGCTGCATACAACCGACCCCCCCACCCCTACCTTGCCTAGGCCGGAGCCTCTTTGGAGGCATTGGGGTAATTTTGATGAATGTTGATGTTGTAATGCAATCTGTTGTGGATACCAAATATTAATAGACTAGTAATTTCTCACTGTTGTATGTAAATGTAATGCCAAAGTAATTAATAGCTCCATTCATGTTTGGTTTACTTCCCTTAATCTCAAGCATGAATGAACTGATCGATAGATTCCCTGAACATCCCATCCTGAATTATTTGGTGATACTAAAATTGTTTTGGGATTTTTTTCTTATGGGGCTTGGAAGATTATGTACTCAACTCTTTCACCGCATGGTTCACTGAAACTGTACCATTTCATAATGATGGTGACAGCGGTGATGATTGTACTCTCCCAGCTTCCGACCTTCCACTCTCTCAGGTACATCAACTTGGGTTCACTGCTTCTCAGTTTGGGCTACAGCTTCCTGGTCGTCGCAGCATGTATCCGTGCAGGTTTGAGAACTTATTTTGGTGACAAAAGCTAGTATAGATCTGTCTGCATAGCCAATATCTTCGAGATTACTCCTCTGGCTCAGAGTTATTTGATTGTTTGATGTGTGTAAAAGGTTTTTGTCATATTTTCAGGTACCTCAAAGCATGCCCCTCCTAAGGACTTTTCTTTGGATTCGTCAGACGCAGCTAGAGTGTTCAATGCATTCACTTCCATCTCAATCATAGCTTCAATTTTCGGGAATGGTATACTACCAGAAATACAGGTAATTGCTTATGGAGGTTTCTCCCTCTGTATCTTATGGTTACTTTATTCTTAAAAGGAAAGAAAATGCAGAAATACTTTCAGTTTTATTTAGATTAATTTTACAGTTAGAATAAGAGAATGATACAAATTTTCCATATTTTACATGTCTGTAGGCAACCCTGGCTCCACCAGCAACTGGGAAGATGCTGAAAGGCCTCTCATTGTGCTACACCGTGATTTTAATCACATTCTACGCGGTTGCTGTGTCTGGATATTATGCGTTTGGCAACAAATCTACTTCTAACATACTTAAAAGCCTTATACCTGATAACGGTCCTGCTTTGGCTCCAACATGGATTTTAGGCCTCGCTGTACTCTGCATTCTTCTCCAGCTCTTCGCCATTGGCTTGGTAAGCTCACATTATATTACACATTGGATACACCCTGTGGAACTTACCAATTTATCTGAGTCATACATATGTACTTAAGACTACATGCATATAATGTATATTATGATCAATCATGTGTGTTGAGCTAATCTCACTTTGGCAGGTTTATTCCCAAGTAGCTTTTGAGGTCATGGAGAAGAAATCAGCTGATACAACCCAAGCGATGTTCTCCAAGAGAAACCTCATCCCTAGGATAATTCTTCGTACAACATACATGATAGTATGCGGATTCTTTGCAGCAATGCTCCCATTTTTCGGGGACATTAGTGCTGTGGTAGGAGCTATAGGCTTCATACCCTTAGACTTCATACTCCCAATGCTTCTCTACAACATGACTCACAAGCCTTCAAAGTCATCGGCTACTTATTGGACCAACATCTCTATCATTGTCGTCTTCACTGGTGTAGGGCTCTTAGGAGCATTCTCTTCATTGAGGAAGTTGATTCTCGATGCTAGCCAGTTCAAACTCTTTAGCAACAATATAGTGGACTAATTGAGGTTGGTGCTTTTATGAGGAATTTGATTCTCGATATGCTAACCAGTTGACAGCAACTCTTTAACAGCAACATAGTCGACTAATGGAGGTTGGTTCTCAAAGAAACATCAACTTTCATACCCTCCTAAAGTGCCCTTGAGAGTTGAGAACATCCAAGTTTTTTTCCAACTAACTGTTCATCGGAAAAACATATACTGTTGAGGCAAGTATAGTTTAACACTTTATTTTGGCAGAAGGAAGAGCTGGACGATGTAAAATTAGTGATGTGATGATAGTTAAGTGTAATGAGGCTGAGAATTGTAAAGTTACTGAGAAAAATCTGTAAAGTCTCTGATAGAAGCAGAAGAATTGTACATTCAAATTTGTTAGACTGTTTGGTGGTATATCAAACAGGGTCAGATTGAGGTCGTCATTATGTAGCCTATTTATTTATTTTTGGTTCAAATGAGGCACCGAGGTCAGGATAATAAATTTACATATGATG
This sequence comes from Tetragonia tetragonoides, assembly GCA_038025085.1. Classification (NCBI taxonomy): domain Eukaryota; kingdom Viridiplantae; phylum Streptophyta; class Magnoliopsida; order Caryophyllales; family Aizoaceae; genus Tetragonia; species Tetragonia tetragonoides. Next base: position 49,416,486 of record CM076144.1, read on the forward strand.
TGGGTGGAAAAACTCGAATCATTGGACCGATATTTCATTGGCTCATATAGGATGGGCCTTTATTGACTGAGCGTAGTCCTTCCTACTCCTGGCCCGGCCCGTTGGCCATTGGAACTAGGGCTGTTCATAAATGATCCGATTCGATGATCCGATCCGTGATCCGGGCGATCCGATCCGTAAAAGCGGATACCCGATCCATTTTTTCGGATCGGATATCCGATCCGGTACATAACCTCGGATTTCGGATACGGATACGGATCGCTATTTTAGTATTTCGGATATCCGAAATATCCATTTTGCTTTCTTTTTTTTTTTTTAAGAGTTAAGACAGTTAAACATAAAATTCTGCATTTTTTTTAAAAAAAAAAAATGAAAAATCATTAAAAGTTGATTTTTTTGAAAAACGGATCGGATCATGGATATCGGGCATCCGATCCGAAAAATCGGATATCCGACATACCGGATATCCGGTGAACTTCGGATCGGATACGGATCGCATTTTGCCCGATCCGTTATCCGGTAATGAACAGCCCTAATTGGAACATACTTGCGTAAAAGAAGTTTAGTAGAGCACTAAAACATTTTCTGTAAGGCGAGGCTCTGATAGGGCTGTTCAAAAGAATCCATATCCGAGCGTTCGATTCGAATATCCGAAAAAATGGATATCCAAAATTTCGGATATCCAAAAAGCGGATATCCGGAATTTCGGATACGGATTCGGATATCAACTTTGAAAATTTCGAATATCCGAAAAATCGTAATTTCGGAAATTTTTCGGATACGGATATCCGAAATATCCGCAACTATCTGAAAAATATCCATTTTTTTGAATTTTATGCAGAAATTTCGGATACTCTCGGATTCGGATATCCGAAATATCCAAAAATATTCAAAATATAACCAAATTAAAGTCAATTAAAATAGAAAAAATTAACTTTTTCGGATATCGGATATCCGAGTATCCGAATCCGAAATTTCAGATATCCGAATTCGGATATCAAAATTCACTATCTGAAATTTCGGATATCCGGTTATGAACAGCCCTAGGCTCTGATGATGGGCCAGGCGAGGATAAGAAGAGCACTACAGGAACTAGGAAGAACTATAGGAATTTCATCGACCCAATTGTGAGAAATTCTTTTCGAAAATTCTAAATCAAACATTTTGTGTACAACGCAAAAACTCATATCAGGCAGCCTCAACGCGAGTTATTTTAAATAAGCATGCTAATATCATGTTTGGGTATAGAGGTGACCTCATAAAAAAATATTTTATGTTTACAATTATTTTTTATGCAATTTGGTGAGAAAAACTGATACTGGTGTAAACGAGAATTCAGCTAATGGCGTGGCATCTCTAGTGGACAAGTTAGGTACTGGTATTTTATTTGCTTAAGCAATTGGTCTAACATTGTGTTCTGGTAATAAAACCTTGATGTAACTCATGTAAGCAATATTTAGCATGTGACACAGTACACTGACAGTAGTATAAAATTCCTGCAAACAGATCAGCTTTAGCAGGAAAATGAATCTTGTACAATTATTGTATATTACAACTTTTTTTTGTGTCTATCTTTCTCATCTTCCCTTTTTCACTCTACTATAAATATCCTCCTGAAATTCCAAGTAGCAAGGGTATTTTTATCACTCCTCTTACATAAAAAAAAGTTGTAATGTACAATCATTGTACAAGTATCATTGTCTGGGATTATCATCCTGGACAATGTCAATCAAATGGTTGCTTACATAGTCCTACCTACTTGCTTTTCATGTCCGATGATCCACCTAGAGTGTTAGACCATTGGTTTGGTCATCATAGAAAAAGAATTTCTCCAAAAAAAAAATTAATTAAATGGATGACCTTTTTAAATCATAATCTTTTATATTGTTTTTCTCATCTTTATAGTTTTCAAAATAGTTTGGTGTGTGCTCGTACGTCGTTTGTTGTTAAATTATGCAATGGGAGATAAGTACGTCAATATCCGACATCTAATAAGTGAAACCTTTGTATTCACTTATACATTGTTGCATGGTAAATTGACAATGCAATGGTGCGTAACGCGCTACATGTTGCAAAATTATGGACTACCTTAAAGTTTACAAGTCAGAAACCTTGTTTAAGAGTGACTTATGAATGCTCCTAATTTGGGTCACTAATGCAAATAAGGTGACGTTTACTTGTAACCAATGATGATTACAATGTAATCTGCTATTTTATAGAGTAAGGTGGCGTTTACTTGGTGATAATGTAATGTAATCAATTTTGTGAGGAGAGATAGAGGTGGGAAGGAGATGAGAGAAGAGAAAATGGTGGTTGATTACATTTCTCAATGTAATCATCTTTACATGGGAAATGATGAGGGAGATGAGAGATAAAAGGGAAAACAATTATAATTACAAGGGAAGATGTAATCAATCTTCCATCCTTCCTTTCTACCCCACACAACTCTTGAAAATGGGTATTACAATGTAATCACCATTACTTTCAAGTAAACAAGCCCTAAATGTGGGTAGAAAAGGAAGGAAGTGGAGGAAAAAGATGAGATTTGGGAGTTTGATTGTATCATCCAATGTATGTAATCATCTTTACATGTTCTAAAGTAGAACAATTATGATTACAATGGTTGTTGTAATCAAATTCACTTTTCCATGTTTCTCCTCCCCCTCCTTCCTTTTCCAACCCACATTTACCCTATAAAATGGTGCATTACATTGTAATCACCATTACATTCAAGTAAACGAACCCTAAGGTTGAGTAGATATCCTCATCTCTTATTATTGAAGAGGTCTTAATCTCATTTTGTGAAAGGGGGTCTTACCTTATGAGATTCATCCTCCCAAGACCTAGAGGATTAGGATAGCTATTTGCTGTGTTTAGCGAGAGATGAGGCTCGTGCTTATACTGGTTGTTCAGTTAATCTAATATATATGTTCGCTATTAAACACGAGAGTCTGAACCTAATGTAGTACAGGTGTCTCAATCATCTTTCACTTGCACCGTCTTTTATATTACCAAACAGATTTGGGCGCCAAGGAAAAGTGTCGCATTCGGTGTCAATATATATTACCTCCCCTTTCTATTTTATTGATTTATTATTTTTAAATATTTGGGCTACGTACATGTAGCCTTGACTTATATACAGTATTTCAGATCAGATCAAGCTATATGTGACTTTTGAAACACGGCACCTCTGCAAATTGATCCAACTACCCTTGTTTATAAAATTAATTTACTAAACAAAATATATCTCCATCTTTATATTCATCTTCAAATCTTCATCTTTCATTCTTCAGCAGATTTGCCAAGTGTCATCTGTGATCATGATTACCTATATACCTGCTCTCTTAAAATTTAAGTTTATTACTATTCTTTTAGTGTTTGTTTTCACCAGCTATCGGAATTATCCTTTTGCCATTATTTAACAAACGAGTTTGTTTATGGAATATAATTAATTAATTGTCCAAATAAACATGAAAACACACCTCTAAGCTCTAGCTTACTAAAAACAATGAATGATACAGAATTACAGACGATCATGAGAAAACTCGCGCCAACGAAGCATCTAGCAATATATTATTTATTTTTTTTTAGCACACCACATTGACATATATAGTCCCATATTACATGTATAGTAGTTGTAATATTTAACTTAAATTATCTGATTTTTAAAGTTTGTTGTCAATGCAAGATGGTCGATTTTCACGCTGTTGACTAACGTATTTAGTTAATTAACTTCTCTAGCTTCTTACGTATATTCCCTCTACCGTGTTTACAGGGGTTTACAGTTAGGTTTGCTGGCATGGGGGAGTGCTCCTAGTTTGTGATCTCCAAGACGACATTAACTTTACCCATGAATAATAATAAGGAAAATTCTACAACCAGAAAAGTTATAGAAATGTGATATTTTGAAAGTATAATTAAAGTCGAATTTAGTAGTAGTATTTTTACTTTGCAAAATTTTATACTTTTTTTTTAAATTAATGGTCAAGTTTTGTATATACTTTGACCTGAAAAAGTCAAATGAAAAGAAGAATTTGAAATGGAGATAGTATTATATATGATGAGTTCATGGGTCTAGATTGATAGACCTGGGCAGACCGGGTCAGACGACTTTTAATAAACGAGTCATACCTAGTCAGGCAGAATTGTGAATGGATTGGGTCAGAACATACATCGGGTTACTACTAGCCAGTTTAAAACTTATTTAGTTGTCAAATAGATTATGTCATGTTTAGTTTTGTGTTTGTGTCATGTTGCGTAATGCCGTTTTTGTGTTTCCTTCTTTTAACAACTTCGTGTTCTGTTCGTGTTTCTCGGTAAACCGTTTATCATCTAGATACAATCATCACCTCATAAAGTAACTTAGTAGTAATTTATTGTATGGGTATATGTACTTTCACGTATCACTAGATTCAGCCTGACGCAAAATTGCAAGTAATACGATACACATCGCCTGTATAAAATTGGAGGCTCACAGCATGACATCAATACGACGGTCTGCGCCATTGAAAACAAAAATTAGAACAAAAATTTCTCACTTCTCAGTTATCACGGCTTTCTTGAGTATGCATATCACTATAACAGCTAGCTAAAGTATATATGTACTATTTATATTTCCGTGCGATGCACGATTTGTGTTTTAATATTAAATAAAATATTTTTATTGGTATAAACTTCCTAGACACCTTTGGCATATGTCATATATGGATACTAAAATACTTTTCTATGAACCTCTCGATCCCTTAATATGCACAAACTTACCACATTGCACCAAATTTATTAGGGCAAAATATAAAAAATGTACAATATCTCATTCGTTGTTAATGATGATATAAACTTGGTTTTGTATAGTCAAACTTGTTTATTATTTTTTGTTGCAATTTACTTCTATATCCAGTCCAAAAGACCACCACCACTACTACTTCCATACTACTACTATTTAATTTTGCTGCAGTTTTCTGCTGTATCCAGTCCAGAAAAGAGGATGGCTTAAGTATCAAATTGATGCAGTGAAATTATATTTAATTAGTTAACAACCATGTATACCATTCATTGAAAGCTAATAGTAGTAAAATAAAATACATGCATCTTAAGTATTTGATGACATGTCAATATTTTGCTTACGTGTCGAAGCGTACATGTCAATATAGCAATTCTTTATATTTTCTTATATGCCCCATGCAAGGCACAAACTTGTAATCATTTTATGAAATATGAAACGTAACTAAAAATAAACCATACAAAAAGAAAATGTGTGGAATAACACTGAACTTAGAATGATACAAATTCTTAAGTTATTATAATGCTCTTTTAATCATACAACTACTCAATTGAGCAAATAGATATTTTTTGTGATTATTATATTCATGTATTATTATAAAAAATTTAATGAAATATATTTGTAAGATACATGTACTTGACTTTTTGAGAGAAAATATTATTTAATAAAAGAAATAATGTATTAATGTAGGTTCATGCGTATTAAATAAAGATGACATGCCAAACTATATGGATGTGCCTTGCTTATATGGATGTCCACTTATCCATCAAACAATTTTGCACATCCACTTATATATATATATATATATATATATATATATATATATATATATATATATATATATATATATATATATATATATATATATATATATATATATATATATATATATATATATATATATATATATATATATATATATATATATATATATATATATATATATATATATATATATATATATATAACCACAGAGTAGCGAATCTATATACGTCAATCAAATCTCAATTCGAAAAATTATTGTCATCAATGGAACAACACTAGGGAAAAAATGTGTTTTTTTTTTTAAAAACAATCTCATTCGGTTCAAAATGTTGTTTTACTATAAGCACTCTTACACCTCACTGAGTATGCACCACTCAAATGTATATCAACAGCTTTAAATTTCTTGGTCAACTATTTTCTTTGAGGTGTCTATAATAAGTAAGTGCGGGAAAATAGTCATTATAGTCCATGGTAAATACTCTTAGTTATGAACTAAAAAAATATATGTATGTCAAGACAAATGGAGGCTAATTAAGGCCGATCTCTCGATCAATATGACTCAGAATTGGAGGTGCTATAAATTGTTTATTCGAATAAACAAAAAGATCAATCAATGAGTGAATGAAATGATCGATCGGGACACATGTTTCGTGTATAAATATCGATCCTACCCTACATGAGTGTAAATACTAAATAGCTTGCACTAAACTAGTGAAGATTGCTTTAATTAAGACTAGTACTATTTGGTATACTATACAACATATGAATTTGATATGTTTAGGCCATGGGGTCCATTAATTCCAACAAATATGTATGTTAATCTAATAAAATACTCATCATGAAATTGCGTTATTGTGTGCACAACACATATGCAATTAAAGTCCAAACAACTATTTAAGCCTTTCATAACTCATAACTATGTACATCCCCTCAAAAAAAAAAAAAAAAAAGAACTCATAACTATGTACAAATAGATTGGGTTCATACGAGTACCCCGTAATTTATCATTTATATGCATGTGAATAGTCACGCTTTTGCTTAATATGAAATTAAACCTTATTAAGAATGGTCAAGATAGAGTATCATGACTTTGTGCTTAAGGCTTCAGGGGTACACCCTCATGACCCCCGTCAATGGGGATCACTCGCTTTCATAGGCGGCCTAGACATGATTCATGGCTCAGCTCATAATCCACCTTATCGTGTTTCGTGTCATCCTCGTACCTAAAATTCCTGTCATATTTATTTTATATTTCGACGAGTCAGTTTTGTAAGATAATAGAATGCTTGATTGTTATTGATGTAATCGATCCCTATTTATAGGTAGGGAGTCTTAGTGTTATGGAAACTCTAGATTACACAATCTCTATAATATTTCAAAGAGTACTAGAATAATATTCCTAAGAGTACTAGAGTAATATTCCTAAAAGTATTAGAATAATATTCTCTAACACTCCCCCGCAATCGTAGCGGTAGATAAACGAACGTTACGATTGGAGTTACAAAAGAAATAATTAAAAAACACTATGGTAAAAATGGAGATCTTGAAGTTCAACCAAGTATGAAATCCAGCCGAAACAAAACTCTCGTGTTGCCACCCGCTTCTTAGCCAATCGTGAGTAAGGGGAAGGAATGCGTCAGCGAAAGGGATTGACAGCAGCAGATCACGGGGTAGCAAGAGTCGGCGCTTGGCGGCCGGCGGCGGCAGGAGTGCAGGCGACGGACGGCGATCGGGGGTGGCAAGAGTGCAGGCAGCGGACGGCGGTGGCAAGAGTGCAGGCAGCGGACGGCGGTGGCAAGAGTGCAGGCAGCGGACGGCGGCGGCAGGAGTGCAGGCGACAGACGACGTCCGCTGGAGACATGCGAACCTAACGTGATCTGAGTATTGAGACTAGGGTAGAAATTAAGATAAAAAATCCATATTTAGGGGTGGAGATCAACGGAATTGAATTTAATCTAGGAAACTAAAAAACTAAATTTGTGTGGGTAGTAAAAAAATAAATCGAGTAGTCCGCCGGATGGTTAAAGGTCGCCATCCGGCGGCTTAGCGGAAGCAATTTTTTTTAGGCTACCAGATAATAGAATGCTTGATTATTATTGATGTAATCGATCCCTATTTATAGGTAGAGAGTTTTAGTGTTATGAAAACTCTAGATTACACAATTTCTATAATATTCCTAAGAGTACTAGAATAATATTTCTAAGAGTACTAGAATAATATTCCCTAGAGTAATATTCCTAAGAGTATTAGTGGCAGCTCTACACCAAGAGTATGGGGTTAGTTGACCCCAATTTTTCAAAACCTCATAGACTCATCTTAAACCGTCTTATTGCTCATTTGTACAAGTAATTAACTAATGCAAGGAAAGATTAGTGAACATTAGGATGTGGTAAAACAACCACCCTCCACTACCCCATCCAAGCATCCACTATACATGGTGAATTAACAAGCAACGTGTAGAATTGATGCCACCCATTCCCAATATTTAATGCAACTCTCTTTCTATTGACCAGCCACCATGCCATCGCCATTATAGCGGATCTTAACTAATCCTGTAATAATCAAATAAGCTCATGGCTAAATAATACTACTTCTACGAGTATTCAACTACGTAAGTCGTAACCACTATACATGCACATTTGACATTCCTAACCCGCGCGTCAAAGTAAAAGGCCCGAAGCTTCCCTCCAATTTCCCATTTCCTCACTATAGGAGTATTATCATTATTAGCTTACTGTACTTTCTAAGTTTTTAAAAATCCAGGTTTCATTTGACTTTGCACAATTTCTAGCGTAATATTTTGTTTATCAATAATTTCTTTTTCTGGTCACATCAGGGATATCCACCATTAACTATGATAATTATTTTTCTTCGCTGGTTTAATCTGTAGGCACCTCATAAAGTGGAACAATTGGTCAAGAGATTCAATGCTACTTCATACCCAAGGCGAAATTTAAACCATTAATTTTAATTAAGGACGAGCGAGTCCTAACTTCATAGCTAGCACTCAACGACACCCTATTGATTTGACTACCAATAACTTTAACCATTTAAAAACAAAAAATATATAAAATATAAAAGATTAATATACTAAAAAAGCTATTAAAAATAAATATAAAATTAGTATTTTGATATTGGGGGTGTTTGGATGTTGGTTTGTTGGGTGATTTTTGGTAAAATTGGATGTTTGACCAGTCCACCAATTAATATTGGTGTTTGGGTGTTAGCTTGTGAGATTGGCTTTTGGGTTCCCACAAGCCAACTTTTGAAAAGTCAAGGAGGTTGGTTTATGGGTATTGGCTTGTGGCATTAATGTAGTCTAATGACATAATAGTCCAAGACTTGCAATTATTTACTTCTATGTCATCAAATTCCTCAATCATATGAATATCCTTATAGGTCATTTTACATATAACCAGCTAATGTTACCAGCCAATGTTACCAAACATCTATTTTCAGACATCCAATGTTACCAGCCGGTTAAATCAGCTAACAATACCAGCTATCGACCACCAGCCACCAGCCATCAGCCATCAGCCATCAGCCAATAACTAATGTCACCAACAAATTGCCAAACAGAGCCAATATAAATCTTTATATATATTTTTTTTACAAATTTATAATCAAAGTTTATGATATTTGACTAAAAAGTCAAAGAAACAACTCATTTTTATGATGGAGTACATAAACAAATGTAAAATGTAATAATTGGGACATACACGCATAAATACCCAAATTTATTGACCCCCATGTGAACAAAACCGCAATGTGCTCCTTTTGGCTTTCTCTTAACTAACACCCCTTTCTCTTTCTCTCCCTTTTACCCAACCCTTCACCCACCAATACCATACCACCTCTCTCTCTCCTCTGTAAGCTCAGAGAAATGGAGAAACCTCAAGCTCAAGCTCATGATCATCTTCAACAAACACAAAAACCACAAAATAATAATGTTAAACACAAGGCAAAGCAATTTACTGAGCAAGGGAGCATAAAAACCAGTCATAATACTAACAAGCGAGCAATATGGGATTGTGGAAGTTCTTTATACGACTCGTTCGAGTTGAACTCGTTCCAGAAGCAACTCGACTCAGCTATCATCTCATCTTCTAGAACCTTCTCTATGCCACGTCTACCATCAGAAACCAACCGGACGGGCCCACAACCACCACCAGTACCATCGGCCAATCAGAAGAAGCCAGCTGGAGTTTCCAAATTCTCTAGATCTTTCCAGAAGCTTCTACGCTCCGTTTTCCGAGTTGGGCCTAGAAGGGCCACGGTCTCCGAGCCCAATTACGACAGCAGCCCTGATCCATGGTTCTTGGATTCGGATCTTCAGGCCCATAGTATAGAAAAGGATGATGATTATGATCAGCTGGGTGTTAATAATGGTGGCAGGTATTATGTTGCGTATGAAAAGCCCAATGGGCTTTCAACTATTCCTGAAGTTCCAGAGATTGTTTATTCGCCGGAAATTAACTCGTTGGTTAGGAAAACGATGTCGGATCGTTTCAAGTCTGCTTCTCTTGGTACTTACTGTGGTTCATCATCCATGAGGTTATAATACTCTATATAGTAGGGAAAGTATATATATATATTTTTTATTTATTTATTTATTTTTTTATTTCTTTTTTTTTTTTTTTTTTTTTGTGGTTCACGACCAAGGGTATTCACCGTCGACCACAGTGACTACCCCCGCGCTGGCTTGTAGGCACCTCAAAGGGTGGGTCAGCTGGCCAAGAAATTTAAGGCGGCTCCATATCCAAGGCGAGATTCGAACCTCCGACCTTGGTTAAGGATGAATGAGTAGGGAAAGTATATAAACATGATATAATTGTGGAGTTGAGTAATAATTGTTCCATAGACTTATTAGTCAAATATCATATCTTGTAAAAATGAAAGGTTTAGGTATTTTATGGAACGGAAAGAGTACTATGATTGATTGTGCCGTTATCGATTATTATTATCGAAATTACAATACTGTAATCTATAGGTGTACTACTCCTTATAATGATGATATTGTCCTGCTATGATGAATTGCAATGTTTGGTTTCCAATTTTTTGAAATTTGAATGAATGACGATGCATGGATGTAGAATAGTTGGTTTTTGCAATAAATGGAGTTATTGTTGAGGATCGGATAAGTCATTTAAAGTACATCCCATAAGGTGGTGTGGTGGACCTAATAACCGTATGGTGCGGTAGTCTATGGCAGCGTGATATTGAGGGTTTGGGCATGGTATGGACATTATTGGTTTGGTTATCAATTCACATAATACATTCATCGACATTTCCTTCTCTTTTCTTTTTTTAATTTTTTCTTAAATTAATTGATATACTCTTTTCAAAAACTCTTAAGAGACGGCTCCAAGGTGAAGCCACCTCTATAACAAAGTATGACTTTAGCATTTTTGTGTACTCCTTTATAGTATTGTATTCAATATTCAGTATACGGTGCTTGGCGGGAAGTAAAATGTATCTATGTATGGTTGGATTGTGTATAGAGTATACTCCATCATGATCCATCCGTTAAAATTACGCACTTCATTATTTTTGCATTTTTTGGCAACAAAAAAAACAGAGCAAATATTTTGTGAGACCATTCAGACCAACTCATTGAAAAATAGGGTCACTATTTAGAAATATAGAGGGTCAGTCGGGTCACTTATTATGAGCATTGGCCCTTATTTTACTAAAAAATGACCCTCGTCTTACTGAAAGTTATGATAAGACAGACCTATACAAGTTTTTGTGAAAAATAAAATCACTTTTAAAGGTGATCGATGAGATAATCACACTCCATATGTGGGGAATTTATTTTTTACATTTGACTATCTAAGACAACACTTTAAAAATACAAAAAACTAGTATAACACAGTCTTATTATACTTTTTAGTGAGACGAAGATTACTTAACAATGGTCACTATTCAAAATAAGTGACCCTATATTTTCAAATAAAAATTAATAAAGGCGTTTTTATTATGAGTTGGTTTCATACAACACTTGTTAAAAAAAGATATTTTTAGGCCGGAAATAGTAGTTTGTATCATGATTATCCACTTACTTTTGTAACAATTATGCAATTTGCGATGAAAATAGATTAATACTCCAATTATCAAAGGGTATATTGTGCCTAAAATATGACAAATTCTGATCTTAACTAAGAGATATATGATCTACATCATGTTAATACTAATTCCAAA